>PVJH01010705.1:0-72432 GCA_004026705.1 Nesogale talazaci | reverse complement strand
ATCTTTCTCATCTCATTATTCCCCTGTTTTTCTTTAAATTCTTTAGTCCATCTTACTTGATAAGCCTATGACCTGCCATTTCTGGTTATGTTTTCAAGGATTTCTTCTCTCCCGCTTCGTAGCATTTGTAGTGAGTGAGTTTTACCGCAGGCTGGCCATTGTCAGTATTTTCTAGTTGAGGTCTAGAAGTTGTCTTCCTTTAAAGAATGCTTCATTCGGGCCTTGCAAATCAGCTGGACCTGTCCAGGTTGAAACTTTGTTCCGATAAATTGAAAGGTGACTCTAGGGTTTGGCAGGCTCCACCACTACACCAAGATGACCTGGGTCCCCTTTTCTAAAGTGGCAGAGGGTTGCAAGGCCTTCTCGAGCGGGCCAAGTCCAAACTTGAACTCCTCTTTGCGCTGTGTGAGTCCTGGGAATGACCCTATGTTCATTCCTTCCTTACCCCCTGGGCGTGTGGCCCTAAACAACAACAACGGTGGCTTCGCATTCTGCAACAAACTTCAGCAAACAGCCACGAAGATTTACTGAGTCCCTTTCCTGCATAGCGCCCTCCTCGCTCCTATCACACTTGGAGAGCAGGACTTGCAAACTGTAGCTTGCAAATTAGAGCTCCTTCCGCTAGCCTCCTCTCACTGCAATCTGTCTCAAATCAGCCAACAGGGTTCCTCGACAAGGGTCCACAGAAAGGATAGCTTACCCGTTTGTTCCCCTGCTCTGAAGGATCACCGCCCCGCACTTGTGGTCGCCCAAGAGTTGAAGAGAGTTCTTTCATAGAGTTGGTTTCCTTTTCTGGCCATAGAGACAGTCTAATTTCAGTGGACTCCATTGTGGCCACAAACTGAAGTAAATAGAAAGACTATTTACCAAAAGAAATACTTTTTAAAAAAATCTCTGAGAAATACAGATAAATGGAAATACTTCGCAGTCCCTTTCTCAGGCACACTGGGATATAGTCATATTTTGGGAAGCGCTTCCACCTCTGGCCGTGGAACAGTGACAATCTCCTAGAGCTCTTCTGGTGCCAAATTGCACGTCTCCCTTGGATTACGAGAAGAGCTTTCTAAGTGCCCACAATATCTCATTGTAGTCTTAGTGACCCATTTGGCTACCACCGTCATATTTCTAAGACACCAATCCAATTGCATGTTGCTAATTGCATGATGTCAAATGCCAAGTAGAGGTGAGTGAGTGAAGACCTTTTTCACATTCTTCTCAGTTATGGGGATTCCCAAGGGCATCTTGTTGGTCCCCTACCAACAAAATTGAAATAAGTTTCAGTTAAGTTTTTACTTAGTTTCCCTACTCTCCAGAAGATTCAGACTAAAGAAAATTACAGTGAATGAAGCAAAAGGCGAATCCCAGTAAAAACAGAGCTACCGCACTGTTCTGTTCCAGTGACTGAGATTTCTTTCCTAGGTCACATACATTGCACTTGGTTTCTTTACTGCCAACAAGGATCCATCAACACCTAACAACAATGCAAAGATTTTTAGCACAATCATATTGTAAACCCAGTTGTGGACATGACTTAATTTCTCTCCCAAGAGTCCTCTTTAACTTCTGTCAGCATAGACTTCTGGTATCACACAGAAAGTGAGTCCTCATCAAGCTGAAAGTGCGTCTCTTTCTCCAGAGAGCTAGACTTTCCTTTTCTTGTTTAATTCTTTATTGCTCTTAATTATACTTCGCTTGATTAATACTGTGGTCTCTGATTTCTTTTCAATTTGCATTTATTTGTCTGATGCATTTTTACCCACCCCATTTCTTTTCTTTTCTCCCCCTCCCACCTTTACTTTTTATTCCCGCTCTCAAACCTTGTTTTAGCTGATTGCCTCAAAAAGTAGATATAATTGAATTTGATATTTGATTCAATTTGAGAGTCCTTCTATTTTAATGTGGCCCTCAAATGCCACCTCATCCGCTTCTATTTCTAGCAACCCGGTTGCATCACTACACAGTCTTGCATCATCCCCATAACTTTATATTTTAATAGGGAAATGTAATACATTTTATGTGCTGATAAAACTAACCTATTTTGTGTTTTTTCAGTCACCCCATCACAATTTTGCTTCACTTTTTACCTATTGGTAGATGGAGTCTGTTTTCTGTTCATTTAATTCCTCGAGAGCAGTGGTCGGCAACATTTTATTCAAGTGGGTCATTTTTTCAATCGTTTTTCACAAAAATTTTTGCTGGTGGGTCACATCACTTCTATTTTAGATTACACATTATCTTAGAATACAGAAAATAAAAACATTATTGAGATGGAATAATCCAATATACTTTAAATATAGAATTACAAATTTATTATCATCAAATCTGTATTTTCCACTTGAAAAAAATCATAAAATGTTAGCAGTAAACACCATGTAAATAAAATGAACCCCTATTTAATTAAGAATATTTAATCATTTTAATGGTTTCTTTGATGCTGTTTCATTATCCCTTTAAGGTTTTAGATGTTTGAGTGATAATTCATTGTTCTTAAAATAATACATGATTCTGAATTTTCATTAGCCTGTTTCACAGTGAATTGAGAAGGAATTTCATTTGGAAAAATACCTGTTCACATGAGTAGCTGGACCGAAAAGCTGATAGTAAAGGGAAACCAAACTTTTTATCGAAGAAAACTTGGAAGGAAGTGATATCCAACATGTAGCTATGATGTATAAGTGATTTTCATCAGCGGCTTCAAGTTGCCTTCTTAAAGCCTTGAATTTGTCAACTAATTCCATATCCAGATTTTCAATCAAGGAAATTGAAATATGTCAGGTGCAACACACTGTCCTCCATTTCATCAGGCTTTATTATAAAACTGAACATAGGGCCATGGGCTTTAAAGTTCTGAAATCAGGTTTCAAATTTGGTTTGAACAGCATCTATGTAAGTTTTAAGCATACCTACTTCTGCATTTGTAAATTATTTATGAGTTTTGACTAAAGGAAAATATTTAAATGTTTGTTTCACTAAGTCACCTTGGAATAGAACTATCTTATAGCAAAAACTTTTCCATTCTTCATAAAGTTTGAGAATTGTCTGTTCCTTGCCCTATAAGCGCAAATTTAAATCATTGAAATGATTAGTAATAGCTGCTAAGAATTTTAATTTAAGAAACCAATTTTGTTGTTGTTTTGTTGTTGTTGTTGTTTGGGGGGGCATCACTGTCCTCTGGTGGTTGTGGGCGCTACCCAGCGCTGCTCCTGAGAATGGCCGCTGGATTTGAACCACCAAGCCCGCGGGCTGCAGCCCTGCACTCAACCACTTACGCCACCGGGGCTCAGCCCAAGGAGCCAAATTTTATCTTTGAACTGAGAGAAACCTTCACTGATTTCATGCATAAATATTTCAATTGCATCAATGCATTTCACAAAGCGATTTAGAACCTTTCCTCTGCTGAATCAGCGAACTTCAGTATGCATTAATAAATCACTGTCTCACATTCAATTTCTTCTAAAAACGTCTTAAATTTTCTGTGATTCAAGGGAGAATGAGCTATAATTGTGATTGTAATTTTAATCACTACACTCATCACTTCATTTAGCTGTTTCAAGGAGGCTTTTGCATATAAACTTTATTCAGGAATTATACAGTGGAATGAAATAGTGGTCTTCCAAGTTCCTTCTGCAATAGGTTTACAAAGCCAGCATGTTTTCCTACCATTGCCGGAGCCCCATCGGTTGTGACAGAAAATAATTTTTACTTCAAATCAAAAATGTATCCCTTTTCAAATTTAACGAATTCTTGAACTTTCTTTACAATGTCAATACCTTTTGTTGTACCTAACCTTGGTGAAAGTATACCCAACTCTTCATGAATATAAGCAGTGCTTTTTCAGAGATGGTGCCAGAAGATGCGCCCCTCAGGTCAGAAGGCACTCAAACCATGGCTGAGGAAGAGCTGCCTCCTCAAGAAGAGTCAGCAAGAGTCATGTGAAAGTGAAGCCTGCAGGCCCAAAGCCCGCGGAACCTTCATTTGCTGATGGGGCAGGACTCCAAATGAGAAGGGGCAACTGCAACTATCAATTAATCATCAGAGCTTGAGAGGTACAAAGTCAGAATATGGGAAAATTGGAATTTGTCAGAAATGAAATGGAGTGCATAAAGATCAACATTCTAGGTGTTGGGTGAAATGAACTGCGATCGACCGTTTTGAATGCGAAAATCCTATGGTTTGCTAGGCTGGGAATGGCACAATCAAGAGGAATGGCTTTGTATTCAAGGTCAAAATGACATTTCAAGAGCTATTTTGAAGTGCAATGCTGTCTGTGACAGAATCATATGTATCTGCAAATATTGAAGAATTCTACCAACATCTTTCATCTGAAGCTGATGAAATATACAATCAAGAAGCATTGATCATTAGTGGTGATTGGAATGCAAAAGTTGGAAACAAAAAGAAACAGTAATTGCCGGCCATCGCTGTAAATTGAAAGCACTCACTTTAATTCATTGGCAGGAATACCTAACAATTGTCGTAATTTAGTGGGTCACCAAAATTTTCCCAGTGGGTTACTAGGTGAACCACAGGTCATAGGTTGCCAACCACTGTTCTAGAGTGTTAGGCCGCCACTCATGCATCGATCTGTCTTACATCAGTGGCTTTTGGCCTGCTATGAGGCTGGAAGCTATGCCCCTGCCATTCAAGGATCATCCAATATGGACAAGTTTCAGGAGAGCTTCCAGACTAATAGCAGACTATGAAGAAAGACTAGATTTTCCACTTCTGAGGATTAACCAATGAAAACTTTATGAATAGCAGTGAGACATTGTCTCATACAGCACTGGAAATTGAACTCAGGTGGTAAGGTATCAAAACAAGACTGAGGAAGACCTCTGTGTTAGTCTAGGTAGACTAGAGAAACAAATCCAGGGAGGCTTATATGTGTATACAAGAGAAATTTATGTCAAAGAGCAATTCTACATTAAGAAATTATCCTAGCCTAGTGCAGATCAAGTACATCAGTCTGATGTTATCCAATAGGTTGATACTAATCCACAAATACCTCTTTAGACTTAAGCAGCCATGCAATGATGCTGAATGCAGGACTATCGCAGGGCAGTGGGTAGAAAGTCTTATGGATCCAGTGGTGGTGGAAGCATCTCAGTGCTGGCGTGGGTCTCCACATGGCTTCTCCAACTCCAGGGCTCTGGCTCCATCAGTGTAGCTCCATGTAGCTTGTCAACAGGAATGTCTCTCAGGGAAAGCGAGTGTATCTGGCTTCCATTAAGCTATCAATATCCACCATGCCTCCAAATCAGGTCATCAAGTTGTGACCCAATTGACAGGCTAGACTCCACTCCCTCATAAGTTGACTTCTCAAGGAGATGATGTAACTGTCATAGCTTCCTTCTCAAAATACAGCTGACCATAGGGAAATAGAAGGGATAAAGTTTTAGGAACCGCTACATGATGATGGGATGTGGCATAAAATGAGATGAAAGAGCTGCAAATGCACATTAATAATTAGAATGCGGCATATATGAAGAACATATCTAGAAACATTGGAAGCTATCAAAAATGAAATGGAGCATATAAAGATCAATGTCCTAGTAATTAGTGAGCTGAAATGGATGGATAGCGTCCATTTTGAACTAGACACCCATATGGTATACTCTGCTTCCTGTTGTTGGGTGTTGTAAAATCAGTTCTGACTCATAGTGAACCTGTGTCCCACAGAACAGACCACTGCCTAGTCCTGTACCATTCTCACATTTGTTCTTAGGTTGTATGTGCTGTCTATGCTGGTGATGACAAAAATCAAAAGAACTGACAACTCATTCATTGCTCAAAAGAACACTTTAAGGTATGTCTGGATATACAATGTAGTCTATGAATAGGAATTGGTCTATTCCCATGCAAAGAAATCCAATTAATACAGCTATTATTCAAATTTATGCACAAAACACTAAAACTAGTGATTAAGAAATTGAAGAATTCTATCCATGTGTTTAGTCAGAAATTGATCAAACATGTGATCAAAATGCATTAATAATCATTGGGAATTGAAATGCAGAAGTAGGAAATAAGAAAGAAGAGTATCTGAATATGTATGAGATTCAAACTGGAGATTGTGTGATAGAATTTTGCAAGACCAATGACTTCTTCATTGGAAATGCCATTTGGCAACAGCATAAATAGTGACTGTGCACATGGCACACACAGTGACCTTGCCATAACACACCTAGAAATCACATTGACTACATCTGCTGGAAGAAATGATGGAGAAGCTCATCTTAGCAGCCAAAACAAGGCCAGGGATGGCTGTGGAACAGGCCATCAATTGCTCATGTGTAAGTTTACATCGAAGTCAAAAATTAAAACAAGTCCACAAGAGGCAAATTCATCCCACCTGAATTTGGATAGAATAGACTTGATGAAAACTGATGAAAGAGGACCCAGTGAGTTGTGGGGTGTCATTTAGAACATCATCCATATAAAAAGCAAAAGACGGGACAAAATGAATATCTCAAAGTGGATTTGAAAAGAGTCTGAGACTAGCTCTTGAATATAGAGCAGTTAAAGCACATGGAATGAATGATGAAGTGAAAGAGCTAAACAGAACATTTCAGACCGCTTCTAAGGAAGACCAACCAAAACATTATAATGACACACCTGGAGTTAGAAAAACAAAAGAGGACGAACATAGTATATCTCAAAATGAAAGAATTGAAGAAAAAAGTCTAGCATCAAATAGCAATATTGAAGGATTCTATGGGCAAAACACTGAGTGAAGCTGGAAGCATCTAAAGGAATATCCGAAATCACAGTACTACAACGAACTGGCTGACATACAATCCCTGCAAGAGGTAGTATATGATGGTGTGTTGTTACATGCCATTGAGTCAGCTCAGACTCAGAGTGGCCCAACATATTGGGAACAAAACACTTCTCGGTCCTGTGCCATCTTCACATTTTTTCCAATGTTTGAGTCTGTCAGGCAGCCATTGTGCTAATCCACCATGCTGAGGGTCTTCCTCCTTTTCACCTTCCTTCTAACTCTATCAAGCATGATGTCCTTTTCCAGGGAGCAATCTCTCCTAAGAGCATGTTCAAAGCACATAAAACGATGTCTCATCATCCTTCATTCTAAGGAGCATTCTGGTAGTACTTCTTTCAACACAGTTTTGTTTGTTCTTCTAGAAGTCCATGATGCTTTCAATATTCTTCACCAACATCATAGTTTAGATCAATTCTTTTAAATGATCTTCTGTGATCTTTCTTATCCCATGTCCAATTTAGTACACATATGAGGCAAATGAAAACATCATGACTTGGATCAGGCACATCTTAGGCCCCAAAGTGACATACTTGTTCTTCAATACTTTAAGAAAAAAAGTTTTATTGAGGAGATTGGCCCAATATAATTTGTCTTTCGGTATCTTTACTGCTTCTTCTATGGGCATTGGTTGCAGATTCAAGTAAATTGAAGTCCTTGAAATTTCAATCTCTTCTCTGTGAATCAGGAAGTCATCTATTGGTCCAATCGTAAAGATTCTGGTGTTCTTTGTAGTTAACTGAACTCCTGACTGTAGTTTGAATCCCCTGATTTTTCATCAGCAAGTGCTTCAAGTCCTTCTCATTTTCAGCAAGCAAGGTTGTTTCATCTGCATACAAAAAGTTCTTAATAATCCTCCCTCCAATCATTATGATTTCTTCATATAGTCTAGCTTCTTTGATTACCCGCTCAGCATACAGATTGAATAGGTGTGATAAAAGGATACACTCCTCCCTTCTTTTGAACCACACAGCAGCCCCTTTTTCTATTCAAATGATTGTCATTTGGTCCATGTATAAGTTCCACATGAGCAAAACGAAGGGTTCTAGAATCAGTTTCTTCTGCTAGAAGATAATAGTTTTTAACTCAACTATTAGTAAACTTTACTGATAATGACCATTAGTAACCATTTTTCAAAAATATTTCCTAGCTTATATTTTAAATTGTTAGAGTCAAGCATGGCTTTAAATATTTTGAAATCTTCTTATTCAATATGAATACTTAAGTGTAGTTTTTTTTTGGGGGGGGGGCATCACTACCCTCAGGTGGTGGGAGTAGGAGGCCCAGCCTTTGTTCCCTGGAGCTGAAATTGAACCTCCATCCCAGTGGGCAGCAGTCCCACGCACAACCACTACGCCACTGGGCTCAGCCCACTTAAGTGTAGTTTTACTATATTCTCCCACCCTCATCCTTCATCTTTTTTAAAACTAGGGTTTTTAAAGCAGATTATTATTATTATTTGTTTGGGCATAACCACATTATTTTATTGTATCATTCTTCCCATTATCACATGCAAAACTCTTCTTTCAAAATGGATGTTAAAAATGTGGGAAATAACTAATCTTCTAACCTATCTTTTATAAGTTATAAGTATAACTAATTTATATTGTCATAGTTCCAGTTTGAGTGTTCTCTAATGCACTTTACATACATGATTTTCTTATCCTCAAACTCTTCATTTGCATCCAAATCTGCCTCTTCTTTGGGACATGTTTAGATATTTTATATGCGGCATTTGTGGCAGCGATGGTTAGTTGCCTGGTCAAATTCCATTCTTCATTTCTTTCTTGTGAATGGAACCACAAGGAAGAATAGAATGGAGGGAAAATAGAATGCACATTGTTACAAAAAGCACATTCCACTTTATGTGGAGCAGTCAATGAAATAAAAAACTGAAGTTTTAGGTGAAGCCTTTTAGGAAAACTCTTCAAAGAGTGCTGGCTTAGTTGGAAAGTACATTCCTTTTGAGTTGATTCCTTTCTTGGAGTGAAGACATAATGGCTGTAGCTTCTGCATCCATCGCATGATGTTGAGGTGCTTTTGAGGATGAAAGCCACACTGGGGATAGTGGAACAGAAAGACAGAAGTAGCCTGTCTCACTGATGCACTGTGGAGGTGCTCTGCCCCCCTGGAACTACTTACCTCTACATTTGTTGGTACTTCATCTTGCTAATACTGATAGTCTATAAATAGGCAAGCAAGGTTGTTTCATCTGCATACAAAAAGTTCTTAATAATCCTCCCTCCAATCATTATGATTTCTTCATATAGTCTAGCTTCTTTGATTACCTGCTCAGCATACAGCTTGAATAGGTGTGATAAAAGGATGCACTCCTCCCTTCTTTTGAACCACACAGCATCCCCTTTTTCTATTCAAATGATGAACCAATCCCATCCTTCATTCTTCTTGTCACATGAACACATATGAGGCAGAAGACTGCAGGAACCTCTATCTATTGCCTATCCAACTGATTTCCAGTCTTCCCACAATGACATGAGTCAATTTCTTATACAATAAATTCCCCATGCTTTCTCTCTCTCTGAGTATTTATTTTATGTGGGCATGTGTGTATACTCAAGGGGGCTTCAAAAATTGTGGGAAATGGAATGTATATAGATGTGTATATGTGTGTATACTTCATATGGAATGTATATTCCACATATACCTATGTATATGTATATCTATTCCATATATGTGTTCACATATAGTCCTTGTGTTTATCTCATGTGTTCCATATATGGAATACACATGGATATATTTTTACATATAAAACACATGTCTATATTCCACACACATATTCCATATATGGAATAAAGATATGGATTATATCATTATAGATGTAGATATCTAGATGCATATGTAACTGTGGATTGGGGTACAATAGATACATAGGTACATGTATCTATGTAGATAGATAAGAGCCCTCGTGATGCAGTGGTGTCTTGTTGGGCAGCAGTCCACACAGTCAGCAGTTCCATGGGAGACAGACAAGGTTTTCTACTTCCCTAAACAGCTACAGCCTTGGAAACCTACAGACGGTCACTGCGAGTCAGCACTGACTTGATGTCCAAGGGTTTTGTTTGGGATCTATGTAGACAAATAGGGAGATACTTTCCTGGTTCTGCTTCCCTAGAGCACCCTAAGACATGGAGGACTCCCAAGAGGTAAGTTGGGGGCCAGGTCCCAAATCCAATCCTTCTAAGAAGTAGGATAAAATCCAATCATTTCATCTGACATTCAAGGCCCTTCACCACTGACTTCTCCAAGTTTTATTAGCCACAACTCATGTATCTGGCACTATACCTACATGGATTTACTTGCTGGGACTTTTTGTATTTGTATCTCCTTTTCCCTACTTCCTTGTCTAACAAACATGTGCTCAATACTTTAGACAAGCCTAAAGATTGTCCCTGGCTCATGCCCCTTTTCTGTTCCATCCATCGGGTTGCGATGGCCTTCTCTGGCTTCTCATTGCTTCCCATTGTTATTTCTATCTGAGATTTTATACCCTGCATTCAGTTCTTCCCTTATAAGAACACTAGCTTCTCAAGAGTAGGAACTTTCCAATTTCATCATGCTGCCCATTAGTTAGAGCATCTATTATGAGCTCAAATCTCAGTCTATAATTGTTCATTGGGTAAATGATGAAGAAAATAAATGAGATGAAAAGCCTTGAGTGC
Organism: Nesogale talazaci; assembly: GCA_004026705.1. Classification (NCBI taxonomy): domain Eukaryota; kingdom Metazoa; phylum Chordata; class Mammalia; order Afrosoricida; family Tenrecidae; genus Nesogale; species Nesogale talazaci. The sequence continues at coordinate 61,974 of PVJH01010705.1, read as the reverse complement.
TTGATCCTGTGGTAGGCAGCAGAAGGAAATGCCCATGCCTGAGCTTTTGGGATTGACTCCCATGGTCAGTTCAAAAGAGGCGTGGAAGCCAGGGGAACACCTGGGAGCACACAAACTTGCGTCGCTCAAGCAGCAAGGGTCCCTGGCCTGGCCTGAAATGGTTAAGGTGGCCAAGGCACAAGAGTCTGCAGAGGAGAAATTTCCCTGTCCTTGCCTAAGTGAATGGCTGGGATTAAAGTGACAGCCCACCTTAGTGATGGCGGCATAATTGGTTGTTCAGCTCTGTCCTTGTCAGAGCGCTGACAGTTCTGCAGATGTCCTGCTCAGCTCTCCAAAGGTTAGCCTCAGCTGGTGCGGCTGTTCATTAATCATTCCTCCCTGACAGGCCTCGGTGCAGCCCACAGCTGCCATACCAGCCCCCGCAGTTCCCGCCCCACCCAGCCAGACTGGAGAGACCAGTCCCACATGGGGAGACAAGTGGCCTGTCCTCTCCATCCGTCTGCTGCCACTGATGACCTAGAAACACAGATACAGGAATTTCCTGGGGTCCTTCCTTCCCAGAACTCAGGGCCCCAATCACTGTACAAGCTATTCTAACATCCTGACTTCATCTGTTCCTCTCCTCCAGACGAGGAAGGTGCTTCTTATTAGGATCAGGGTTCCAGTAGAGAGTTGAATGGTAGACTCCAAAATTTTCGGTTAAGTAGATAAAATAAGGAAGCTCAGCCTTACTTGAGAAAAGGATCTTTGCAGTATGGAGGGTCTCCCAAAAGCTTGTGGAAATATTCTGCTAACTTTTCATTCTGCTTTGCCATGAACTTTTTGAAGCCCCCTTGTATAATTCATTCACTTAAGATCCAATCATCTTGAACAAGGGTGGACCCTAAAGTCAATGATTGGTGTCTCTACAAAAAGGCATACAGAAATATGCATGGGGGGGAGGGACAAAGAGTGGAGCCCCAAAGCCCATCTGTAGATAATTGGACATCCCCTCACAGAAGGGTCACAAGGAAGAATTGAGTCAGTCAGGGTGCAGTCGAGCACTGATGAAACACACACTTTCCTTTAGTTCTTTTATGCTTCCTCTTCCCACTATCATGACTTAAATTCTACCTTACAAAATGGATTAGACTAGAACATGCACACCGCTACAGAGAAGAGCCTGCAACACAGGGAATCCAGGACAGATAAACCTTTTCGGGTCAACAATGATAACAGAAATATTAGGAGGAGGGGAAGATGGCGGGGGGGTGAATGGGGCAATCAATCACAAGGATCAACATATAACCCCTTCCCAGGGGACGTAAACAACAGAAAAGTGGGTGAAGGGTGACAGAGGATGATGTAAGGCATAAAAATAATAATCTATAACTTATCAAGTGTTCATGAGGAAGAGTGGAGAGGGTAGGGTGGTACAAGGAGCTGATACCAAGGGCTCAAATAGAAAGAAAATGCCTTGAAGATGATAATGGCAGCATAAGTTCAAACGTGCTTGACACAATGGATGAATGTATGGATTGTATTAAGAGATATAAGAGCTCTCAATGGAAGTATTTAATAAAAATATTTTAAAGAATATATGCACAGCGGAGGAGCCCAGGTGATGTGTCAGAGTTTGAAGCGATGTGTGTAAGATCAGGAATGCCAAAGATTACCCTCAATCACCAGAAACTAGGAGAGTACAATGGAGCAGGCTCTTCTTCAGAGTCTTCCGAAGGCATCAACCCTGCAGACTGTTTGAGTTCAGTCTTCTCCTCTCCAAAAGTGTGAGAGAAGATATTTTTGTTGTGTTAAACTACTTAGCTTATTGCATTCTGTTCTGGGAGATGTAGAACCAAATACAGCAGGTCTAACCCCAGGGATCCCAAAAGCTAGAAGATCAAAGGACCCAGTCCACTTATCCCCCCAAAAACACATAGTCATGTGTCTGGCCCAGATTCTGAGCAGAATGTATATCACATCTTAACTTTGAATACCACAGAGAATAAAAGATGCTCGCGAACCCTATTTATGATGGAACATGCATGCAGTATTTGGGCAAAGACTGGTTTTAGCTTCCAAAATATTAAGTAAAAGTCCACCCTCTGTTCCTTGAAGTCAAATAAGCTGGAAGCCGGCTGTGGAGTCTGATTCTCTGGGTCCAAAATAGATCAACATCTCTCTTCTGCCCTCTCCATTATTTTCTTTTACTTTCCCTACCAAAGTCAATTTGTTAGAGTAAGGCAAGGGTGGTGGACAGCACGCTAACCATGACAGCGCAGTTGAAGGAGAGGTTAGGTGGTGGAAGGAGAGAACAAGAAGTGGGTTGGGACAGAGTCTAGATGGCAGATTAGATCAGGAAATGTGATCCAACTAGAGCTTGAAGTCAGAGAGGAAGCAAGCAATTGGAAAACTGGTTTCCTCATTCTGAGCATCTGCTCTCTGGACAACAGCTCGGAGGACCCCGAGTTTCTTGGGACCGCTCCCCCACTTTCCTTTCTGTGCTAGTCTGAGTAGAGAAACAAATCCATGGATACACCCATGTGCATATAAGGGGAAAGTTTATATACAAGAGGAATTGAACATTCAGAAGCCATTGCAACCCAGTCCAGTCTAAGGTCATATATCCCATGTTCACCCCTATGTCCGATACCAATCTATAAAATCCTCTTAAGACTCAGGAAACACATGCAATGACACTGAATGCAGGATGATCACAGGCCAGTGGGTAGAAAGTCTTTGGATCCAGTGGTGGTGTAAGCCTCTAAGCATTGGCAGAGGTCCCTCTGTAGTGTCTCCAGCTTCAGAGGTCTGGTAGCATCAGGGTAGGTTCATGAGCCTTCTCCTCAGGGATGTCTCGTAGGAAGTCAGCCTTGTCAGGCGATTGTCTGCAAGGGAGTGAACTGGGAGAGACAGTGTCTTCTGACTCCAAGGAGTTACCACATTGCCCAGAATTTTCAGAAGCCATGCCAACACAGAGGTTTCCTGGTTATCTCCGGACTGACAGGGTAGGCACCACCCCTGCACTCTTAATCCTCAAATTGACACCAGATTAGGTGACTGCCACACTCACCATTGTCTCTTTTAGCTTTCCCTGGTTCTCCCGTTCCTACCCATGGTCCCGGAGACGGCACAGGGCCATGCAATGTTGTTTTCTATTATACATAAGGTCACATGAATCGGAGCTCACGCAATGTCATTAAGCCACAACCATGTGGGCACTGTACTCCAGTTCCCTTCTGTTCTTTGCCCCTGATTCCCCTCCCCCCTCAATTAATCAGCCCTTGCTCTCCAGCTAACTAGACCCAGGATTAGGAATTCCATCACGATTCGCTTCCCAACCTTCCTTCAAGAGTACAAGCATGTTCCCCAGACCCAGGTCTCAGCTAGGGGGCTGCCCGTCAGTGCGTGCACAAAGCAGGAGTCATCATTCCCCCCCATTGATTAGCTGTCCGCCCGCAAAGTTTCCAGAAGAGCAAACAAGGGCGCTGGAAGATTAGCATTCAGCTCGTCATTTGGCTCCAAATCACAAGCACCTGCATTTTCACATTGAAAGGCCCTACACACAGTCAGTCTGGAAACCAAGAGATTTTATTCTGATTCCTTTCAAGCTAAGCCCCAGATCTATAAGGGACCTTCCTGAACATTTCTTCGTGATAATTCCCAGTCCCTATAAGTCCCTGTCACATTTCCGTACATATCATTCTGTTTACTCTTTGTGGCAACTTTTCGAGGCTGCTAAGATGACCCACCAATTTACATTTGGGCAAAATGAAGCTTGCAGAGATGGAATGACATGCCCAAGATCAGGAAGCTGGTATATAAGTAGTTTAACACTCGAAACTGAGTCCCCCGGGTTTGCAAATCCTACGTGCTCCCTTTTCATCTTACTGCTTCTGATGGGCCGGCTCTGACATTAAATCAGGGATTCTCAGTCCGGCCATCAGTGACATCTCGGACTGGATGATTCTTCGGTACTGGAGACAGTCCTGTGCAGTGCAAGATGTTTGGCAGCACCTGTGGTCTCAGTCCATTGGATGCCAAGAGAGTCCCCTCCCCCAAATTCTAGCAACCAAACATAGCTCCAGAAATTGACAAATGACTCCTTTAGGGGGTGGGGTGGGAGTGGGAGATGTCCTTCAGTGAGAACCGCTGTGGCACACTCTACTCTGTGACGTTCTTTAGAGGTTATCGACCTGAGACCATGGCCCATTTTCAATGCCTGGGTCAGAAATTGCTGTTATATAAGGAGAAGCCAAGGAATAAAACAAGCCCAGATGCCTTTGAAAGATGGTGCGTGGTGAAGATAAGAAGAATAAGGATCTATATTTGAGCAGGAATCCAAGAGACGAGGTTGGAGGTGGGGGTTGTTGTGGGTTATGTTTGAAAGTTGATCTTACCTTCTGTCTGTCCATACTGCATCCTTCATTCAATCAATCTATCCATGTCTTTCTGTCCATTCCACAATTCATTCTGCAGGGCTGCTATGGTGCTGTAAAAGAAAGTTTGAGCCAAAGCCCTGTCACTAGTAGCCCGAATCTTAGAGGAAGTCTCTGAGCTTCCTGAACTAAAGATAATAATGCAGCCCTCACAGAACCACAGTGAGGACAAAATGAACTAATGCACGCAAACAGTGCTTTCTATACTCTGTACATGTTAGCTGTTATTACGAGTAATGTTGGACAAGTAGAGAAATCATGATAATACCAGTCATTAAGTGTTAAAAAGATACAATAAAAACATGAGCAAAGGATGTGAATAAGAAACTCACAAGCAGAAATGCAAATGGCCAATAAATACGCAAAGATGCTTACCCTCACTGGTATTTAAGGAAATACGAATTAAAGTAATAAAATGCCATTTGTCACCAGAAGATAGGTAAAAACTGTAGAATATTTACACTCAATATCTGAAAGCTGGCCAGAGAGTACGGGGACTGTCTTACACTTTTCCGATGAGCCTATGTCACAATATCCTATCAAAAAAGCAGCCTGGAAGAAATCACTGAAACTAAGACCATCATATACACTTTGACCCATTTCTGACTCTACTTTCCACAGTCAAGAGCAGCGGTATTATAAGGATATACATGCAAAGATGACTTCTCAAGTATTGAAAGGATTGAATAAATATCAGGAACCTTTATGGAGCCATTGTGGTAGTTGTGGTTGTTATATGATCTGTTGTTAGTTTGAGAGGATTGCAAGTGAAAGGACGGTATCTGTGTGGGCATTGTTTTCCCCTGAGGATTCTGGGAATTCCTGTCTTTCCTCTCCAGAGGTGGGAGTTTCTCTCTCTCTCTCTCTCTCTCTCTCTCTCTCCTCACTCTCCCTGAGACACTCTCTACTCACAAGACTCATGGAGCTATGCTGATGACAGTGAGTGCCCTGGACCTGGAGAAGTCACACGGAGACCATGTTGTAAGCGCTGATATGCTTACAATGCCACTGGATCCACAAGATTTCCCACCCACTGACCTATGGTCTTTCTGCATTCAGTGTCACTACATGTGTTTTGTGAATCTGAAGAGGGCTTTATACATTGGTATTGGACATATGGGTTAATATCAGATTTAAGGACTTGATCTGGACTGGGTTGGGATGTTTTCTCAATATTCAACTGCTCTTGTTCATAAAGCTTTCTCTTATACACATATGGATGTCTCTGGATTTGTTTCTCTAGTCGACCTGGAGTGACAGAACCATCAAGGAGCCCAGGTGGCAGAGCGATTAGAAGCACGGCTGCTAATATAAAGGCCTGCAGTTCAAACCCACCCCCATTGATCTGTGGGAAAAAGAAGTAGTGGATGGATTCTATAAAGATAATCACCTTGGAAACCTATGGGGAGTTCTACTCTGTCCTGTAGGGTCACTGGGACTTGGATAACACAACAACATGAAGCTGTTCAAATGAACTAGATGTATGTGAACTGACACGAACAGATGACCCTGATAGAGGAGATAGAGAAAGTGTGACATATCAACGGATACGTAAGGGTGAACAGAAGACAAGGCATTGAAGGATACAAACAAAACTAAATACTGGATATCAAAGAGGATACAGGGCGGGAGACACACTTGAGAGGGAGATTTGGAAAATAGTAACATTTTCCTTGTCTACGTCTGTGCTGACGGACTTATTTTAAGGTCATGTATGATTTTGTAGTGGAAAAGAGTAGGAGTCATAATAGAGGGACTGGAAAAGGGACATGGGGGTTCAGAATGGGAGACTGTAAAGCAAGGGAGGATCAAGGTACCCCTGACCCAAGTCATATTTCCCATAGCCTCATATCCATGTGCAAGTTGGATACTGAATAACGAAGACAGAAGAAGAATGGATGCATTTGAACTGTGGTGCTGGGGAAGGATACTGAAAATATCAGGACTGTTAAACCCACAAGCCAGTCCATCTTGGCAAAAGCAGTCAGAGTGGTCCTTAGAAGCAAAGATGGCAAGGCTTCGTTTTACATACCCTGATCATATTGCCAGTTGAGACCAGTCCCTGGAGAAGGACATCATGCTTGGTGAAGTGGAGGCACAGAGGAAAAGAAGGTTCTCAAGGAGATGGAGTGACATGGTGGCCACATCAGTGGGCTCAGGGCATAGGAACAATGTTGGGATGGTGCAGTGCTTCATTCTGCTGCGCATAGGGCCACCGTGGGTCAGAATCGACTCATTGGCATCTAACGTGGGAGTCAGAGAATCCTCCCCCATGGATGTAGTGGGTGGGTGGGGCTCCAAAAGTTGAGTGGACTTAGAGCCTTCTGGAATTGGAGAACATCAAGCTTTAGGCCACAGATGAGGCTATCAAAGTCTGGGGGAGCAGGAGAGAGCTGGACTGGAAGCCCCACCAGGCTGAATCCCAGCCTGAAAGTGACTGGCTGCCAAAGCAGAGCCGTGGCTGTCCGGAGCTTGACTGGGACCTCAGATAAATGGTTTTAAACTGCAGCTGGTTTTTTCTGGCTGGCTGATCTGTCCACCCACCAGCCTGAGAGGAAGCCATTTCTTGCAAGGCAATTCCCTCACGGATGCTGGAGAAGAGAAAGAAAGAAAATTGTGAAGCCAGTTGGAAAACCTTCTTACTCTGTCTTCAGTATTAAAGAAATGCAAAGGTGATGAATTAGGCAAATTGGTTGATGTCAAGTTGGATCCATCAAAATGATTCAGAGTCTAGAATGAGTAATAGTAATGGGGAATAGCTGTTACTAAGAGTAACCAAATTAGCATTATCGAAAAAGACAAAGGAAAATCCGCTGCCAGCAGGCACCCCTCCCTGAGCCTGGCCCCTGCCCCTCAGCCTCTGCACCCCTGCCTCTGCAGGGAGACCCCTCTGAGCTAAGAGCTGCTTCCCACGGGGCAGGATTCCACATGGGACTGGAGTTTTAGAAGATCAGAGAATGTTCACATTCGTTTTCCTCTTTGATCACATTATAAGCAGGTCCCACCACCCGTCTGTCAGTTTGTGGTGCTGCGGTGATTCACATATTGCGAGGATAACGGAAGCTGTGCCCTGAGCGTGTCACATACCCGCAGGGTCACCGAGGGTGACCAAGTCTCTGCTGAGCTTTCAGACTCAGAGTAGAAAGATGGTCTGGCAATCTTCTCCAACATCAGCCACTGAAAACACACCATGGGGTGCAACAGAATTGTCCGATTTTGAAAGCACTGAATCTCACTGAAAGACAATCCCTCTATTTCACAAGGCCCTCAGAATACATAGCGACCTGAACAATGGACTCAGGCTTACAGAGGATTGTGAACATTACACAGGACCAGGAAGCATTTTGTGCTGTTGTACATGAGGTCACAAGGAGTTGGAACAGACCTGGCCATAATTAGCTACAACAGCAGCAGGTCAGGGTCATGAACTTCATTTTACAGCTGGGGCTATTGAGGCTCAGCGAAGTGAAAAGGCCTAGCCGCCATCAGAGTCATCATGTCTAGTCCTCAACTAGGATTCAACTCCTTCCCCTTCAAAAGTGAAATGTGTACTGTTCTCACCCGATCTTAGCAGGAAAAAGTAGGAACCGGACACATTCATGAAACAGGGAAAGGAGAGAATGTAAAAAAAAGCTTGTCAGATAATCCTAGCCCCATAAAAACCTAATTTTTAGCCCCGGATCAGAGCCAGGATCAGAAGGAACCCTGATGGGGTCGTGATTACAAGTCGGACTGCTAACCATAAGGTCGACAGTTCAAAGCCACTAACTGTACCACAGGGAAGGGTGAGGCTTTCTACTCCAGTAGCATTCCTGTCTTGGCGACCCATGGGGGCAGTTCTCCTCTGTCCTGCGGGGTCCCTGCGAATGGAAATCACCCTGATGGCAGTGAGTTCTATTTTGGTGTTGGAGGGTCAGTGGGCCATAGCAATATGAGAGGGCTTTGAAACATTCACAGGGAAATCCCATTTTTCCCCTGAGCTTTTTGAAGTCCCTCTTAGGGCCAGTATGCTGGACACGTTTGTGAGGATTGCCCTTTTCTGGCCTTTTGGGCTTCAGGAGTCTTCTCTGTTCCATATGGCCCTATCACATCTGGCTACAGAGAAGTATCCTGGGACAGGAGAGAGCTGCGGCAGCCAGGCCAGAGGCTGTCCACAAAAGGTCACCGGAGTCTTATTCCAGCTGTCTCAGGAATCTGACAGGGAAACCAAGAAGGAGTCTGCTTGTTGTTAGCAAGGCAAGAAGAAGCATTCGAGAGAAAATCCCCAGTGTTACCTTTCACCCATGACTCCCTCCGGCTAGCCCCGATCATGGGAGGCTGAGCAGGGTGGGCTCCTTGGGAAAGAACCATTCAGTATGGCTCACTGCAAGCCTCTTCCTCACACTCTCCAAGGCCCCAAGCTGGTGGTGCCCTTAGGATAATTCCTTGCACCAAAAGAAGGCATAAATAAAGCTAAGTTTAATGTTTACTTTTCCCCAATAATGTTGCTTAATTTTGTAATTGAAACACAAGGAAGAGTTACCATGTGTCGTGGTTGACTGGGGATCCCTCAAAAAGCTGTGTCTACCTCCTGCTTCCCACCCCCCCCACCCAAATCTGTAAATGTGGCCTTATTTGGAAAGAGGGTCTTTGTAGATATAAGTTAGTAGGAGTTTCCAAATGAGACCTTGGCTTATGCAGATTGGTTCCAAATCCAGTGATAACTATCTTCTGCACACAGGAAGAAGAAAAGAATGTCTTGAGCAGATGGAGGTAAAGTCTGGAGTTGGGAAATCACAGGCCAAAGAGCATCTGGGGCCACCAGCAGCTGGGAGGGACAGGAAGGATCCTTACCTAGACTCTTTGGATGGGGCATGCCCTGGCCATCCCTGTGATTTCAGCCTTTTGCCTGCAGGACAGTGAATGAGTAAAGCTATAGTTTTAAGTCATTAAGTTTATGGTCATTTATTATAGCAATGGTAGGAAACAAACACATCTAATGTTCCTTTTGCTGAAAACCAGCATTTCTCCCCTGTGCAGGCTCAGACCAGTCATTGCAATAGCCTTGGGTTAGGACAGGTTGATTCGAGAAACAAATCCAGAGACACTCATCTGTGTAAGAGAGAGATTTATATTAAGAAGTAATCGTTCGGGCTGAGCCCCAGTGGCGTAAGTGGTTGAGTGCGGGACTGCGGCCTGCGGGCTTGGCAGTTCAAATCCAGCGGCTGCTCTCAGGAACAGTACTGGGTAGTGCCCATGACCACCAGAGGCAGTGATGCCCCCCCACACACACCAAAAAGAAGTAATCATTCATCGCTTCTAGACCTTTTGACCAAGATCAAGTGTGGTGAAGAAGTAATTGTTCATCAAGAAAATATCCCAACCCAGTCTTAAACAAGTCCATCAGTCCAACACTAGTCCATAAACCCCTCTTCAGACTCATGCAGCCACAGGAATCCAGGGAGATCTCTGGCCAGTGGGTTCAGAGTTGTGTGGATGTCTCTGCAGCTCTCCGAGTGACTCAGTAGCAGGCAGCTCAAGAGAGAGAGAGAGAGAGAGAGAGAGAGAATACCAGAACCCTCCTTATGTGAAGCCACACCCACAGGGAAGTACCCGCAGCCTATGGCCTGATTGACAGGCCAGACTCTACCCCTCCACTTCAAATTGACACATTTTCTATTTACCACAATACTTTACATATATTATATATACACATATGCATACACATATACACACATAGAAACAGCCACCTGCTGTCAGGAGGATAAACCAAGTATACGCAAGATACCCAAGATAAACCAAGGACACCTGGCTTAGAATCACTTCATTTTTCTGCAGACGTGGGTTAGACTCCAAAGAAAGCAGACCAGGAACATGGAATCCTTTTAACCCTGGAGATGCAGCCTCTGTGGAGTTTGCCTGCCCGAGTCATTGTTGTGTGGGAAGGCTGGAGCCAGATGTCTCACCTGGCAAAGTCTGCATTTCTTGGCAGTCACCTTCCCGGCGAGTCAGCAGTCTCCAAAAGATGGCTAATATGCTAATGGAAGTTCTTCTCCCTCCCGTGTCTCCCCAGTCACCCTCCACCCTTATGGCTGGACTCTCACAGGCCAGTCTCCAACTTCTCCATGCCACAAGGTCTCCCAGGAGCCAGAAGCCTGCGGGGATGGTGCAAAGGGTTAGAGGGGCAGGAAGCCCTTGCTCTTTGATCAGCTTCCTTGACTATAGAAACATAAATTCCACAGCTCTGTGTGGGCCCACTGAGCAGACTTGCAGTGATGGTGAGGGAGCAGAGTGGCATGTCTTGCTCACTGCTTTCAAGGGGTCCTCCAACACTCGGTGATCCACGCACAACAGAACCATAGGGCTGCCAGGTCCTGCATCGTCCCCACGATCAGTGTCAGATCAAACGGTTGTGGGGCGTAGTGTTCTCACTGGCTGATTTTCTGTTCATCTGCGTGTCATTGGAACCTGTTGCGCATGATAGCAACATTCAAGTCTCCACTAATAGGTGGGAGCTGCACATGAGGCTTAGAGGATCACAAAAACCCTCTCTTGCATCCTCTTCCAACTTCATAAAGTCCGCCAAGGTCACCTGAGCAGCCAACATGCTGGAAAATTTTAGACTCAGTGCTTGTAGCAACCACTGCTCACGTTCCTTGCAACATATGAGCTCTGTCTAGAAGCATGTCCACATGACTGCTTCTTCCCCTTTTATAAGCGAAGCACAAATGAAGAGAAAAAGATGGAAATTGAGAAAACGTTCCCTATGCTTTGAAGGACCTGATAATGCTCACCTGTATCCACAGAATCCCCGGTTCCCCTGAGAAGGCCTAATTTCCATCTCAGGCTATAGGCACAGAGGGAGTTCTAGACAGCACTTGTGGCGTAGTTGGTTTTGCATTGGATCAGTAGGTCAAGCCCCTCAGTCATTCCAAGAGAGAAAGGTGATGCTTTCTGCTCCCAGCACAATGAACAGCTTCAGAAAGCCACAGGGGCGGCCGCACTCTGCCCTCGAGGGCTACTGTGCATCTGAAGGGACTCAATGGCAGTGAATTGAGGTTAAGCCAACCCTTGGGATTCCTAAGTGGTGCAAACATTTAGCTGCTCGGACTACTAACCAAAGGTCAGATGTATATGTTCACCTTAGAATGAAAGTCTGGGGGAGAGATCACGGAAGATAGAGGTAGTATAGCAAGGTGTAGGGAAGAAATCAAATGGTGCCCAGCTATCAGAGAGGATAGGGTCTGGGGTCTTAAAGGCTTGTTTTAAAGCAATCAGCCATCTAAATGACACACCAACTATCGTGTGTAAGCCTGGTTTTTCAGCACAGTTTTGAATGCTGTTCTTGTGGTAAAATTGGGTGTCTCGGCTTGTGCTTCAGTATATATGGTAAGTCCACTTGAAAGAAATACATGAAGGGTTGTAAATAATAAAAATCCAAATCTAGAGAAGAGAATGAGAGCGGAACTTAAATTTTGACCATCCAGTTTTCAGAAGACCATGGATGCCAGTGGAAGCCCCAGATCTCCATATAGAGTCCCCACATGAATTACCCCTCTGGCGAATCCCCTCCGACCATAGTGAAAAGATGTGAGCAGCACTGATGTGTCAGAGAGCAAGTGACAGCGGGCTTCGGCATAGGAGCACTCGGGAGGGTGGCGCAGGACTCTGGTTTTGCTGTGCATGGGGTCGCTATGGGTTGAAGCCAGCTCTGAGATACCTAACATCAACAACAGCAACACAGCACATTGTCTCGTAAAAAGATCAGAACTCCCACTGCCCTCGAGTTGATGCTGATTCATAACTGCCCTACAGGCCAAGGACCGTCTCTGTGAGTTTCTTAGCTTGTAACTCATTACAGGAGTATGAAGTTCGATCTTTTTCTCATGGAGCAACTGATTGTTTCAAAGTACCGAACTTGCAATTATTAGCCCAACATGTAGCCACTATGGCACCAGTGCTATATGCAGTTAGGTTAAAGGTAATATCATATAATTTGCTTTTCCTTTTCACTCATTTTAAATTTGCTCCAGTTTTTAATATTTGGGGATTTTTTTTTCAATTGAGATTTGTCTCCATTTTAATTTGTCGTTGTTGCTGTTCGTTTTGTTTTATTTGTTTGTTTCATCATTTTGCTTTGTACGTTTTCCTGTCTATGGAATCTAGAAGAGGTAAATCCGTAGAGAGAGTTAACTAGAGTGAGTTACACTTTGGGCCACTAACCACAAGGTCAGAAGATTTAGTCTACCAACTAGATGCTACTCTTTCCTGGAAGGGATGCTGTGAGTCAGAATTCAGTCAACGGCAGTGAAGGAGCGGTTGGGGGGAGATGAGGACTAAGTGCAAAAGCTACAAGAAAGAAGAAAATGCTCTAAAATCGATTGTGCTGATGCTTACACAACTCTTCTGAAGATGGCTGAGCTACTGAATTGTATGATATGTGAATTATATGCCAAGAAAATATTTTTTTAAATAGAAAAGAAGAAAAACGTGTGACCTATTTCTGGTCAATTCAGTGTTGAAAACTCGATGGAGCACAGTTCTACTTTAACACAGATTGGCCAGCTCCCCAAGAGCAAAGTCAACTTGATGGTCCTTGGTTTAGTAGTGCTAGTACGTGGGACCAACTTCATCATATTAGTCAGAGCTTAACTCTGCTTCCAGTTTTCTGCTGGGCTTGAGATTTTGTTCCCTGTACTTGGGCTACTTTACATAATTTTATCTGTGACCAAAGAGTCTCTGGGACTGGGGTTCAGTCTTGATTTTGCCCTTACCCTCTTCCGGGGACTGTGGTTCTAGGGGAGCTCAGATCAGAGGGTGGAACTTGGACACCTGTCAACAAAGTTCCTGTCTATCTGGCAAAGGGGGTCAGCCACAAAGAGTGGATCATCAAGTTCTGCCTCCTAGTTTGTGATGATTAGAGTTTATGCCAGCTAGACATCCTGGGTAAAGGTAGGGGTTGTGTCCAACCTATCAGTCATATTGCAGCCTGATGACACCTCCTTGGGGTGTGACCTTCTGTACAGGAGAGAGACCCAGAGCAGAGATGAGTAGTCTTGCCCCTATTTGAATTCATCAATTTCCTATTCTGTTGCCTGCCCATTCCAGAAATCATCAGAGGACCACCTACCTTGAATTCATTTGGTAGATCTTGAATTCATTTATATCTTCAGCATCCACCGGTCTGCAGTCTTCCTGCTTCCTCATCCTGCCTCCTGTCCGTCAGCCTATGCAGCTACGGGAGCAGGAGAAGCCTACATCTTACATCTGATCTATGGACTTAAGCTGATCCAGACTTGCCTACTTTGATCATGTAAGCCGTTCCTTGATATAAATCTCTTTCTAGATGCACACATACACAAGTGTCACTGATGGTGCTTCTCTGGAGATCCCCATCTGACACACCGCCATGTCCAATCTCCCAGCCCTGCTTTTGTGAGCCTGGGCATATCCTGCTGTTGTAGCCTATGACAGATTGCAAGATTTGTGCCCATCACAGAAGTGAATTCTCTTTTTTGACCCTTTCATGCCCGAAGACCTTTCCTTCAAAGGACGCTGGTACTGAACTTCCCAAAGCTGGTTGTCAGAAAGTTTCCCAAGGTAGGAATCAAGGGAGAACCCCAGGTCCTTCATCCAAAGTTTTTGAATCCAGAAGAACCCTTAAAACGCCCATCCTGCTGCTCTATTTTATCGATGAGAACACTGAGATAGATGACCCGCTAAACTTGGTAGGAGGTAAAAAATCAGGGAAGAAGATGTCTGTCAGCAGCATTTGCTGAGAGCAACTCTCGACTCGCTATTAGAGCTCCAGCTTCTGCTGGGGTGGGGGTGGTGTTGGTGGGGCATGAACTATCTAGAGAAGGGCACAGCCCAACAAAAAGTGCCATCCAGCAAGGGAGAGGGCCTGAGGCCGATGACACAAAAGGACAGTTGGGAGGAGAACCCACGCCAACTCTAACTCCTGGTCATTGGCTCCATTCCAAGTCACAGAGGCCCTGGGAGACATGGTAGAACTGCCCATTCGAGTTTCAGGTGCTAGAAAGAGTCGTGGAAGCAGACGGTCTCCTCTTTCTCCCACAGAGCAGCTGGTGGGTTTGAACGCTGACCTTTCTGTTAGCAGGCCAAATCCTAACCTGCTCTGTCACCAGGGATGCCTGTGAGTGAGTGAGTGAGTGAGTGAGTGAGTGAGTGAGTGAGTGAGCGAGAACACAGATCTCAAAGTCTCTGGGGATCCAGGGAAGATTGACTGATAGTCACTGTCAGGATATATTTGTCCAGTTTAATTCACATTTTCATTTCTAATGTTCAAACAAATGAAATATGGTGTAAGAGGAAACCAGTGAGCTAGCTATGAAGACTATAGCAAACTGGTTTAATCTAGGACATGAGAATGGGATATGCCTTTTTTCCACCACTGCCTCCAAATATGCTCAGATGTTCCCTCCCTGTCCCTTAATGACATCTCAGAAGAACACATGGCTCCCTTCTCCCTTGCAGTCATAAGAACAAGCTTTGGTGGCCAATATTTATTAAATATTAAGAAGTCCAATGCTATAAAAATCAAAACTGTCAGAATTGTGACTTCAATCTTGCTATGACTCAAAGCTGCTCCCATTGACCTAGCACAGGATGCACCCCTGGGACTGAATTCACCATGGTAAAGAGATATGATCTACTCCTTCATTCTTCCTCATTCTTCTGCCACTTCTATCTACTCTAGAATAGGGGCCAGAGGAGCAGAGATCAGAAAGAAGAGTAGAAGGCTCAACTTTAGCATGTCTTATCTTTAATTGGTCCTGCGGTTCTCTCTTGGCCAACATTTGCCTGCATTGATGATCCGCCATGGAAGGCCTTCAGAGGATGACTCATCAAGAAGCTTCTTCTAGAACAATGTGTTCCCTGGCTGACTGATTACAATTCTTTCACTACCGTAGGGCCCTGTATTAATAGGGTTCCCTTGCTAGTAAGGCAAAATATCCTCATCATTTAAGAACATCTGACTATCCTCCATAGTTCCACAGAATCTACCCTTCATGAAACACTCCTGCATTTTTGCCATGCCCAGCAATGAGAGGCAGACTGGTCCTCGAATGTCTTACCCTTGACATCACAATTCTTAATGATTTCATCCACCAATTGCCTTCAGGATTCTCCAGGCAAGAAGCAGCCTCCAGTTGCAATATTCTGGCACATTCCTGGATATCTGAATGCAGCTCCCCAAGAGCTCTCCCACTGTGCTCTAAGGCACTCCAATGTAGGCTTGGACGTTCCTGTTGTTCATCAACTATCTGGCTAAAGAGTGAGACAGCTGTTTGCACTTTGGGATTTTTATTTTTTGGCATCACTGCCCTCAGGTGGTGGGAGTAGGAGGCCCAGCCTTTGCTCCGTGGAGCTGGAATCGAACCTCCATCCCAGTGGGCCGCAGTCCCACACACAACCACTACGCCACCAGGGCTCAGCTAAGTGTTTGGATTTTTTTTGGGGGGGGCGGATTTTTGTTTTTGTTTTTGTTTGGGGGGCATCACTGCCCTCTGGTGGTGGGAGTAGGAGGTCCAGCCTTGCTGCTGGATTGGAACCTCCAACCCAGTGGGCCACAGTCCCAGGCACAACCACGACGCCACCGGGGCTCAGCTGCTGTTTGCACTTTTACTGCCACCCAGGCTCTGATTCTGTCACTTGGCTTTGGGTAAGGCTAATTAATATCCCTGTCCCCTTTCTCTTCACCGTGAAGTAGAGGGGAGAAGACTAGAGCTCTCCTCACTAAGTCAACACTCCTAAATCCTCAAATTCCCTCCTTGAGTGATCTCTCCAGTTCTTCTATCTCTGTGCATTGGACAGTGGGGAAATGACTGGGGCCTGTCCAGTCATCTTTCGGTAAGCCCCAAGAAGGGTATCTGGCAGTGACTGCTCCCATTTTTTCTGTTTTATTCAATATTTCAAGACAATGGAAAAGGCAATTTTGTATCCTGTCTCACTTCCAAAACTTCCAATGTTGCTTTCATAGATGACTTTAGAAGTGATTTCAGAAGTCCTGGTGGTGTTGTGGGTTAGGCATCAGGCTGCTAACTGCCAGGTTGGCAGTTCAAAGCCATTAGCTGATCTGCAGAAAAAAGATGAAGCCCAACTACTCCTGGAAACATCTCCAGTGTTGGAAATGATGAGCCAGAATCAACTCAGTAGCGCTGGATTTGCTTGGATTAGTTTGTTTGTTCCAGAGAAGTCATCTGACACATCTCTCTTAGGTTACAGAGGAGATCTTGAAGCCAGAGGCAAGAAGAACTTGGCAAAGCATGGATCAGGGTCAGGTCTGGAACTAGCCCCAAAGGGCTTGGGCTGAAACCCATGTTTCACTCCTGCTTTTCCCTGGCTCATCTCTCCCAAACCAAAGAATTCACTTTCTATGAGAAGAGTGCCAGTATGATCTGAAAGCAACCCTCACTCTGCTGCTGACTGAAATCAAGGCTTCTAGAAAAGCCCAAGACCTGGAGCAGTGGTGCTGGCTTGCAGCCGGGCTCTCCAGGACAGGAAGCTGTGAGCTACAGCCGAACAGGTCAAGTGTCGTGCCAGAGAGATGTGACAGTGACTAAGAGGGAAGCTGGCCTTCTACTCTTGGGTCAGGGCTACTCCCTCTAGTTTCTGCCGAGGTCACTCGAAGTGGAAGATTGTACCCAGCCAGACACTAGCGGCAAATTCCCTGTAAAGTGTTCAGGACAGCGTCATCTAATTCCCTGGCCATATGGAAACACCCTCCATGGAGCAACTTCAGTCCCGCAATTGCATTAGCTGTCTGGAGTGCCCATCAGCTCAATCAGGCCATCATCAAGGATCTGCTGTGATTGTCCATTATCTGCCTCTCAGCCAGAGAGGCATGTTCTAGAGGGAAGGTGATCAGGGAGCTGAGTTCCTGACACTAGGTACATGTTAGTCTGCGTCTGTGTCCTTCCCAAAGCTGCCAGGAGCCATTGTAAACAGCATGGGTGACCTCGAGTAGGCTGGGACCCCAAAAATAGAATCTAGGCAGATGAACCTCAGTGTGGTTTCCCAGGGAGGTGAGGTCCTGCCAGTGTAAATGTGACTATGTTTTACATTGCAAGCATCCTGGAAGGCTCAGGAGGGGGCTCCTGCTGGGTCAGCAGAGAATTCACAGTGGGAGCCCAGAGAACATCTGGAGATATAGCAAAAGCCGCCAGATGGGCACCTTACAAGAGTGGGAATGATGGAGAAAGGGGGCAGGAGCATCATCTGGGAGCAGGGAGGGAATGGAGAACCACACTCCCTGCCACCGTCCCTAACCCCCCCCCCCCCCAGTGGTGCTTCAGTGGATTTCAATCAGCATTCTTCACAGCCCGCATCCTGTGTGTGCAGCTCAGACCACACTAGGCCCTCGGGTTCTTCATGTTCCCCAGGCTTTGCCCTTGTTCTGCCAGGCCTCACCCTCTGGTTGCTGACTGGTCCTCAACACTGCACATTTGAACTGTATCTGGACCTCCTTTCAGGCCCAGCCCCTCCATGCTGTGTGGGCTTCTGCATCTTCCAAGTTCAACCAATGAGAAGAGGCCTCGCCCTCTCCTGAATCTCCCACAATGATGTCTCTTCTGGAACTGAACTGTTGCTGCTTCCACCACTGGTGTTCTAGGGACTGAGAACAGAGCTGTCTCAGCTTACTTTTTCTTTAAGAAATGGAAAAATCCCACAGATGGATTTTTTTTAAGAAATGGAAAAACCCCACGGATGAAGAATCACGTAAGCATTCCCCTGTATGCCTTCCACAAGAACAAATGGCTACAGGTTTATCATATTTTCTTCACTGTTTTGAAAAAGAAGAAACATTATAGATAAAGTTATTATCATCTTAGTATAACTTTTAACAGAATACTTGGTTAATAAGCAATGGTGCCAGGCTTTCTGGGTTCAGATCCCAGTTCATTATTAGCCAGGTGACCGTGGGCAAGTTGTCTAGCGTTTCTGTGCCTCGGTTTGCACATCCATAAAACGAATGTACTAACATTGTGAGCGCTTCATTAGTTGATACATCTAAGAAGCTTGGAACAGTATCTACCTGGCACAGAATTAAACACTCAACCAATCGCTGTTATTGTCTCTCATTCTTAGATCTATTTCTCTCACTCCTAATGGAGGTAGCCATATTATATTTGAATATGCGTGTATTTGCTTTCAGCTCCCGTGTTATTCCTTTACTTCTGTATGTATATATCAAAGAAACTCATACAGTATTGTTTTCGTTCTCTCTCTCTCTCTCTCTCTCTCTCTCTCTTTTTGGTGGCGGGTGGTGTATGTGAATTATGCTCTTGCGGTCATAGATGGTTGATTGTATCGAAGAGCACATTCACCCCTCCTGCTATTGTTCACTTTATCAGCCTGTCCACTGTCCCAGTTACTAGTCACCAAAGTAGGATACAGAACATTATCTTTGGGAGCTCTGTTATGTGACTTGATCTTGGTGTTCCCAAGTCTATGGTTCTGAGTCCTTGGATTCAGCCACTCATTCCCTCAAGGTTGAGTTTTCATAACTTTGCCCTATGTGTTCCACTACATTCACAGATACATTTGTAGTATTTGTAGACACACATATAGAGATATCCTCGATCAAACCTATCTGTATTGGGGAGTATACTCTCTCTCCCTCCCTCACCTGCTCAACCCCAGTGCTGACCCATGCATTTACTTCTGCATCACAGTTTTTGCAGGATTGTGTATATAACAGTCATTATCTCTGTCACCTTTACTTCTCACACTCTTCCAGTGTCTTCCCTTGCCTCCATCTTTTTCCAAACTTCCCTCTTATTTAAGGTGACCAGATGTCCCACTTTTTAACAATTTAATGACATCCCCCAGTGTTTTAAAATTAAAATAAATATATTACAATACTATTTTTGTGTTCTATGAAAATTTGTGTTGCTCCATATAGACCAGATTTTTAATCAAGAACACACACACACACACACACACACACACACACACACACACGTCAATGGTGTCCCGTTTAAAATCTGGTCACTTTACTCTTATTTCATATTGCCTTTCCCTTCACCCAAATTAGTGGTTCTCAATCTGTGGTTTGTGACTCCTGTGGGGGTTGAACGACCCTTTTAGAGGGGTCACCCAATTCATAACAGTAGCAATATTGCAGTTATGAAGTAACAATGGAAACAATTTTATGGCTGGGTGGTCCCCACAACATGAAGAACTGCCACACTGGTCGGACCATTTTACAGTTTCATCAGCAGTGCATGAAGGTTCCAGTCTCTTCATTTCCTCACCAGCGTTTGTTGTTTGGGGTGTTTGGTTTTGTTTTTTAACTTTGCTATTAATGCTGTGGTAGGGTGATAGCTCATTGCTTTGATTTGTTATCTCTTAATGATTAATAATTAGCAGCGGTTTTTTAATATGTTTGTTGGCAGGCCGATTGTCTTCTTTAGTCATGGCCTCTGCCCATTTTAAAAATTGAATTCTTTTTCTTTTTTTATTGAGGTATTGGAGTATTCTATAAATTTTAGAGATTAGTCCTTTGTCTGATATACCATTGCCAAAATAATCCCCAGTCCTGGTGTTCTCATTTCACTTCTTTGGTGAAATATTTTGATGCACAGAAGTGTCTCATGTTTAGGAGGTTGCTATCTGATTTGTCTTCTACTCTTTATGTTTCTTTAGTTGTTTGCTAAGTGTATTTATATAATGTATTGAAGACTCTACATCTATCCCTATTTTTTTACATTGATAATCTTTACTGTGTTAGGTTTTATATTTAGGTTTTGATTAATCTTGAGTTTATTTATGTATATAGAATAAGATAGAGATAACACCTTTTTGCCAGGATCACTTATTAAAGAGCCTATCTTTTCCCCATTTATTTCTGACTTTGTCAAAAATCAGCTGTCTCTAGGTGGATGGATGTCTGGGATCTCAATTCTGTTTCTTTGGTCTATTAGTATGTGGGTGTTATACTAATATCAGGAGGTTTGACTACTATGGCTGTGTATAACATTTTGAAATTAGGAAGTCAGAAGCCTCCTCCTTTACTCTTCTTTAGTAATTTATTAATCTATTCATTTATGCTTCATTTATCTATGCTATCTTTCCTTTCTATACATGATTAGTGATTAGTTTTTCCATCTCTTTAAAAATGATTATTAAATCTGGATCAGTATTACATTATAGCTGTAAATTGCTTTGGGTAGAATCGATATTTTTACCAATGTTAAGCCTTCCTATCCATGAACATGGTATGATATATGTAGGTCTCTTTGATATCTTGTAGTAGTATTATACCATTTTCTTCGTATAGGTCTTTTGTTTCTCTGGTTATATTTATTTCCAAGAATTTTATCTTTTGGGTGACTATTATAAATCATTCTCCCGATTTTCTTTTTAGAACTTTCTTAGTGTAAAGGAGCCCAACTGATGTGTATATGTTGATCTTATACCCTGTCACTTTAATGAATCTTTCAATTAGTTCCAATAATTTTCCTTCTGAGTTTTTGGAATTTTCTATGTATAGGATCATGTCATTAGCAAGTAGAGTAATCCCTCTTTGCCAATTTAAATGTCTTTAATTTCTTTTTCTTGCTTGGTAGCTCAGGATAAGACTTTCAGCACAGAATCAAGTAGTCAAGATAAGCAGTCTCCTTAAAAAAAAAAAAAAAGAGCCTCCTTATCTGGTTTTCATTCAAAAGGGGAATGCTTTCAATTTCCCTATATTGAACATAATGTTAGCTGATGGTGATATATAGTTGAGGAAACTGTCTTCTGTTTATATGCTATTGAATGTTTCTTTACATCAGGAATGGATGCTGAATTTTGTCCATGCAATTTCTGCATCAGTCAATATGATTCTTTCTCTTTATTTTCCTTTAGTGATGGGTTATAGTGGGTTTTTTTTCTTTTCTCTTTTTTTGGGGAGGGGGCATCACTGCTTTCCGGCGGTGGGAGTAGGAGGCCCAGCCCCACTGCTGGAATTGAACCTCCATCCCAGTGGGCCCCAGTCCTGCGCACAACCACTACGCCACCGGGGCTCAGCCCGATTTCTTTTTTCTAATGTTGAAATATCCTTACGTAATTGGTATAAATATCACTTGGTCATGATGTATTTGTGTGTGTGTGTGTGTGTGTGTGTGAGAGAGAGAGAGAGAGAGAGAAAGAGAGAGAGAGAGAGAGACAGACAGACAGCTGTAGTGTTGGAGTCTACTGACTAGAATTTGACAGAAAGTTCTGCATCTGTGTTCATGAGGATCATTGGTCTATAATTTCTATTCTTTAATTGTGATGGAATATCCATAACATTGTGATGGGCAATTTTATATGTCTACTTGGATAGAATGTGTTTCTAACACTTTTTTCCCTACATATTGAACTGGTTGCTGTTCTGGAATGTAGACTAATGGAGTGTAATGAAATGTAATAACCATCCATTAAGGGATCTCGCATGATTAACCAATAAGTTAAAAGGGGGTCTGCCTCCAAAATATATGTGGATATTTTAGCAGAACACACCCTTGCCTGACCTCTGGTTCTTGGGATAAACGCCTACAGGAAACTCTAGGCTGTTGCCTAGTCTGCAAACCTTGGATGCAATAGTTACCACAACCCCGAAAGCCAGGAGAGAGCTCCAGTTGCCACCTGGCCTATGAATTTGGCCAGTCTCCACAGTTTTGTAAGCCATTTCCTGGATGCAAGGCTCTCTCTCTCACACAAGCCAGTGACTATATATATATATATATATGTATATATACACACATATACATATATATTCCCTGGAGTACTCAAGGAAAACAAACATAAAATTTATCTATTTTAAGTTTGCCATTCAGTGGCATTAACTAATTAACAATGTGTGCAAATATCATCTTTTTCTTCTCAAAGCTTTCATCACCCTCTAACAGAAATTGTATCCATTAAGTAATAACTCCTCATTTCCCATCTCCTAAGCCCCTCTTGTTGTTGTTTTTGTTAGATGGCATCTAGTCAGTTCCAAATGCACAACAACTTTATGCACAACAGAATGAAACACTGCCTGGCGCAGCCACTTTTTCAGTCCATCTCCCTGAGGGCCTTCCTCCTTTTCACGGCCTCTCTACTTTACCAAGCCTGATATCCTTTTCCAGGGACTGGTCTCTCCTGATCACATGTTCCAACTAAGTAAGATGACATCTTGCCATCCTTGAGTTTAAAGAGCATTTGCTAGCTGTACTTCTTCCAAGACAGATATGTTGTTTGTTTTTTCTTAACAGTCCATAGTGCTTCCAGTATTCTATATCAGCATCACAATTCAAGTACATTGATTCTTTGGTCTTTTAATTCAATGTCCAACGTGCATATGAGACAATTACCATGACTTGTGTCAGGTATACCTTAGTGCTCAAAATAACATTTTGTTTTTCAACCCTTTAAAGAGATCTTATGCTGTACATTACCCAATATGGTGTGTCATTTGATCTCTTGATTACACTCCATGAAGATTGCCTGTGGATCTAAGCAAGATGAAATCCTTGACAACTTTAATCTTTTCTCTGTTTAACATACTGTTGTCTATTTGTCCAGTTGTGAGGATTTGGGCTTTCTTTACATTGAGTTATAATTCATACTGAGCTATATTAAGCTAAAGATCTAACTAACTTCAACTCTGAGAAGGATTTACCAACTCCCATAACTGAAACATTATTGGTTAGACAGATGTCAAGGTTGGTTTGATTTATCAAAGATGTTATCAGTGATCTGGTTTATTTCATTTCTCCACTGTACACCATGATTTCAGCTTCATCTTAGAGCTGACTCTTCCCCATAGCAGTTACTTTATATAAAATAATACTAGTGATATTATGATTATGGTGATTATTTGATACATGTCTTAGAGAAAATGTTTCTAGGGTATCAGTCCTATCAGGACCCTTCCCTTGTTTATGTGACTGTCCAGGTTCTTGTCACTACTTGCATTTGTGACCCCTGATGTGGGAAGGGGCAAGAACAGAGGTTGGGGTTGACGAAAATGGGTGGGACTGAATCCAGAAGCCTGGCACTGAAACCTTTAACCAACTCGGAAACTTATTTGGTATATTGTGTAAGGTAGGGATATGGCTCCTTCCTCCCCTACCTCACCCTCCCCAACACAAATAGCCAGTTATCTTAATATTACACCTGTCTTGGGTTATCCAAGCTTATTCATTGTTTTTCAAAGTTAACTTTTTAATAGTCTCATATTGTTCATGTAATTGAGTCCACAGCTGGATTTTCATGCTCTCGTCCATCTATTTATGGATTCCTGAAATAATGGTAAACTCTCGAAAGAAAGAGATGTCATTCTGCATCATCGCTGTATTCATGCTGCTTAAAAGAGTGAGTGACTGGCATACAATAGGTAGTCAACATTAATTGACATGGTAACTAGATTTTTTTCAAAGTATGTACCTTTATAATATCTTTAAATACCTGGTGAATAAATGCCTTCCTTTTCTGCTCTGCTTTTACAAAACTCCCAGGGCTAGGGTATCAGGGTTAAAGGAGCTGCATAGGTAGAATTAGAGGGAGTTGAGGGTGGAGCTTAAACAACTTTCCCAAAAGTACAGCTAGTAAGAGAGAAGCCGGTCAGCACAAAAGGACATCGAGTTAAGCAAAGCAGAGGAGCAAGGGAAGTGAGGGAAGCACTCCGTGAGATGGAGGGACCTAATTACCACAACAACAACTCACACATACCAACCACCATGAAAGATAACACAGGGATGGGCAAGGCGCTGTTCTGTTCCACGGCTGCTATGAGTCAAACCAAATTGGTGACAACTAACAGCAGCTCATGCTTTTAACCACTCAGGTCAGTCGTCCTGCGGAAGGCAGTCCCTCGATGATCAACTCTCAACTCTCCCCGGCTCCAACTGCTGTCTGATTCCATTTCCAGCTGTGGATTTATTTCAGAGATTCAGAGATTCATACACCTCCAATGTCGAGAGAGCTACTCTCGTCCTGCATTATAAACCATCAAAGGCTCCAAGTCCCAACATTTCCCACCACTCCCCTAATCATTCAGACCAAATCCCAGGGCTCTGGGCAGGAGAAGATTTCCCTTACCAGCTCTCTGCCTCATTGCCCTCAGCAGCTGAGCCTCTGCCAGCCTTGCAGACAGAAGAGCTGGATGCGGCCAGATACCCATGGGAGCATCACCCATCCTTCCAGAAGACCCACAGCCACCTGTCTTCCAAGTGTTACCAAATCCCGAGGGAGCATCCATCTTCTCTTTTGTGTAGTGTTTAATAGATGCAAATGCATGATTAATATTTTCCTCCACTGATTCTGATTTCATTCTGTTAGTGATTATACTGATGGCAACAGTTGAGGGGATTAAAAATCCCGTTTAATTCACATTAGATTTTTTTTTTTAGCTTTGCTGATAAATTTTAAATGTCAAGTGGTTTAGCATCTTTCACAAGATGCAGAGGCCAAATGAGAAGGTCAACAGGAGTAGCAGGGAGGACAGAAACAGCTCAGAGGAAAGTGGGAACAGAACTGGCTGACCCATATTCCAGAGAGCTAATGAAAACAGAGCTCAGAGGTGTACTCTGGGAGGAGGGCCAGGTTGTCTGTGACTTTCCAAGTCCTAATATTAACTGTGTCCTTTCTACTTCATGATTTATAAGAATGAAGGCAATAGAGAGACCTTGCAATTTGAAGAAGCTCCTCAAGGAAGCCTTTTGTAGGGCAATCACCCCTACCTTTAACATTCTGTAAATGTAGAGTTTGGGATTTTTGCTTTGTTTTTAATGGGCCATGAAATCACAAAGCTAGCATTTTTTCATTCTTCCTGCACCAAATTCTATTTGTCTATTCCTCAATACACCATAAAATTTCAATAAGAGGACTTTCAGGTCCTCTGTGTGGTTCTTAGGTGTCATTGAGTCTGTTTTTGCTGTGAGACACCTTATCATATAGTAGAACTTCCCCATATTGTCATCTAGGTTGCAATCTTTAGGAGATCATCAGGCCTTTCTCCCTCAGAACTCCTGAGTGAGGTCCAAAGTCAACCATAGCTAGCAGTGGAGTGCTCCACTTTTGCACAACCCAGGCTCCTAGACCCTCTATTTAAAAAGGAATAACAAAACCCCAAAACACTACCATCAATTTGTTTCCAACGCACAGTAGCTCAGAGATTCTGTATACGTTTCCTGATTCCTCCGGTGGTTGTATTATTAAGGACTAATAGCAAATACGTACTTGAAAGAAGACAGTTCCACTCAGCAAAGGGATTTGACTTGCTTGGTAGATTGGTTATTGTTTTTCAGTTGTGTGTGCATGTGACTAGGCATAGTCACGATTGTACCTGTGGCTCCTGTTTTACTGTACTGGTAACTGTCCAATGCACCCAAAGAAGTGATGGCTTACCAAGAGCGGGAGCAGAGCAGGTAGATCTGAATTCGTAAACTCCCACTTCAAACCTCTGATTTTCTCAGCCTGGGCCCCTCTGGCATATATATCCCTGCTGGCTTCCCAAGACTTGCTCCACTATTTCCTGAGTGCACAACTTAGATAAGCTGGGCAACCCGTTGAGGTTCCATCCGTGGCCATTGACAAAGCTCCAGAACTACATTCATCCAGGGCTTTGACCCCTTCTCGCCACTTCTTCCTATCCCTTTTTCCCTCTGAACACCAGGAATCCTTTGTCTGTCCCTCGCCTCACACCAGTAGCACCAACACCAACTTCTTTATAACTTAGAATCACAGTGGGAATCCCTACGTGGCGCACACAGTTAACAAGCCCTTAAGGCTGGAAGTTCAAGTCCACCCAGAAGTCGCGCTAAAGAAAGGTCAGGAAAATCTGGGGGAAAGTGAGTTGTCGAATGCCTCATTCAACAGAGCACTGTTCTACTCTGATGCACAGGGGGTTGCCATGGGTGGGAATGGACTCAAGAAAAGTTGCGTAAGTGTTACTGTTGTGGGGTGCTGTTGAATCAGTCCTCACTCACAGCAGCCCTGTGTGTAAGGGAACAAAACACTACCAGGGGGGCGGCAGTGTCCTCACAATCTCACATACTTGAGTACATTGTTGCAGTCACTGTGTCCACCCATCTCACCGAGCGTCTTCTTTTTCACTGACCCTCTGATTTATAATAACCATCGTATCCTTCTCCATAGACTGGTCCTCTCCTGATAAGCTGTCTAAAGAAAAAGCAACAAAGGCTCACTGTCGCTTCTCTGGTTGTGCTTTTTCCAATTAAGCTTTGTTCATTCTCCTGAAAGTCCATAGTGTTTTTAATATACATTGCCAACACCACAATCCAAAGGCATCCATTCTTTGATCAGGGTGAACAAGCTTTCGTAGAACACCTAGACTAACAAGGAATAGTCTGTCCACTTCTGAGGCAGTATCCAGTGGCAGTCTTATGACGGGCGATGGTAAAACATTGTCAGATAGAGTGCCTGGAGAAGAGAATCTTGGATCAAAAGGTGCCAAAACACAGATGAGAAAGATCTGCCTTCTCAAGATAAAGTTGACCATAATGATGAGGACAGAATAGAGCTTTGGGGACTGTGTTCATCCCAGTTGACTAGAGAAACAAATCCAGAGACATTTATATGTATGTAATAGAGAGATTTCTATTAAAAAGCAATTGTATATTAGAAAACATCCCAGTCTAGTTCAGATAAAGTCCATACATCTGATATCAGCCCACATGTCCGAGACTAGTCCATAAATTCCTCTTTAGACTCACATAACACATCTAAGGATGCCAAATGCAGGAAGACCACAGGCCATTGGGTGCAAAGTTGTGTGGAAGCATCTCAGTGCTGGTGTGGGTCTCCGTGTGGCTTCTCCAGCTCTGACTGTGTCTCTTCAACAGAAAGGGGAAGCAGAGAGAGTGTGTGACCTGACCCATCTCCAGGGAGAAAGAGAGGAAGATCCCAGAATCCTTATGAGATGCCACAAGGAGGCATCATCAGGCCATGACCTGATTGACAGACTAGACCCCATCCTTACCCTTTTTTATCAAGTTGACATGAAATTAGGTAACCACCACAGGGACCTTCATTTGTTGCTGGGATATGACTCAAAATGAGAAGAAACTGTTGCAAACATCTAATAATAATTGGAATATGAAAAGTAATGAAGTATGAATTAAGGGAAACTGGAAGTCATTGATAATGAAGTGGAACACATAAAATGGATATCTTAGGTATCTTTTTTTTTTTAGCTGAAATGGACTGGTACTGCTTGTTTTGAATCAAATAACCATATGGTTTAACTATGCTGGGAAAGTGGGAAATAACAAATTCAAGAGGGAAGGGTGCCACATTCACCATCAAAAAAAACATTTTAAGATGTATCTTGAAGTACACTGTGGTCTGTGAT
This sequence comes from Nesogale talazaci, assembly GCA_004026705.1. Classification (NCBI taxonomy): domain Eukaryota; kingdom Metazoa; phylum Chordata; class Mammalia; order Afrosoricida; family Tenrecidae; genus Nesogale; species Nesogale talazaci. The sequence continues at coordinate 34,227 of PVJH01010705.1, read as the reverse complement.
AGGATAATATCTGTAAACATACAAGGAAAGCCAGCAATTGGTACAAGAAAGAAGAGATCAAAATGGATGCCTAAAGAGTCTTGAAACTTGCTCTTGATCTTAGAGTAGCTAAATCAAATGTAAGGAATGATGAAGCAAAAGAGCTCAATAGAAAATACCAAAGGGCAGCTCCAGAAGACAAAGTAAACTATTAAAATGAAATGTGCAAAGACCTGCAATTAGAAAATCCCCCCCCCAAAGCACACACTCATATGAAGCTGAAAGAACTGAAGAAAAAAATCTATTTGTGATATTGAAAGATTCTAGGGGCAAAATACTTAATGATGCAGGAAGCATCAAAAAAAGATGGAATGAATACAGAGTGACTGCACCAACAAGAGTTGGTCAAGGTCCAACCATTTGAAGAAGTAGTATATGATCAAGAGCCAATGGTACTGAAGGAATAAGTCCATGCTATAATGTAGGCATGAGTGAAAACCAAGGCTCTAAGAATCGACAGAATACCAAATGTTTCAAAAGCACTGAAGTACTCACTAGTTTATGCTAAGAAATTGGAATGGGAGATATCTGGCCAACTAACTAGAAGAGATTCAAATTTATGCCCATTCCAAAGAAAGGTGACCTAACACAATGCAAAATTATCAAACAATATCACATGGAAATAAAATCCTACTGAAGAACATTCAACAACAGTTGCAGCAGTGCGTCTACAGAGAACTGTCAGAAATGCAAGCCAATTCAGAAGAGTGGCAAAAAGGATATCATTGTTGGTGTCACATGGAACTTGGATGAAAGCAGAAAATACCAGGAAGATATTGACTTTTGTTTTATTGACAATACAAACGCATTCTACTGTGTGGATTATAACCAAATATAGATAGCATTGAAAAGAACGGGAATTTCAGAACACCTTTCTGTTCCTCATTCAGAACCTGTACATGGACCCAAAGACAGTCATTTGAACAGAGCAAGGAGATGTTGCATAGTCTAAAATTAAGAAAAAGGTACATCAGGGTTATATCCTTTCACTATACTTATTCGATCTGTACATTGATCAAATAACGTGAGATACTAGACTATCTAAAGTAGAACTCGGCATCAGGATTGGAGGAAGAATTATTAACAATCTGCAGTAGCACATGATACAACCTTGCTTGCCGAAAGTAAGGAGAACCTGAAGTACATGCTGATGAAGGTCAAGGATGGCAGTCTTCATTATGGATTGCAATTCAATGTAAAGAAAACAAAAGTCCCCACAACTGCGCCAATCAGCAATAATGAACAGAAAAGATTAAAGTTGTCAAAGATTTCAATATACTTGGTTCCACAATCAATGTCTATGGAAACAACAGTCAAGAAATCAAATCTTGTATTGCATTGGACAAATCTGCTGCACAAGACCTCTGTTAAGTATTGAATAGCAAGGATGTCACTTCAAAGACTAAGGTGTGCCCTACCCAAGCCGTGACATTTTCAATTGCCTCATATGCGTGTGAAAATCAGATATTAAATAAGAAAGACTGAAGAAGAATCGATGCAGTTGAATGATGGTACTGGCAAAGAACATTGAAAGTGACTTGGACTGCCGGAACCACAAAGGAATCTGTGTTGGAAGAAACACAGCCAAAATGAAACAAGCATGGTGGGATTTCGTCTCACATACTTTGCACATGTCATCAGGAGAGACTAGTCCCAGGAAATAGACATCATGCTAGGTACAATAACAAGGCAGCTCTCGCCACCCACCACCCCCCCCCCAAAAAAAAAGACTTCGGACTGGATGGATTCACACAGTGGCTGCTCCAAAGTGCTCAGACACAACAATTGTGAAGATGGCTCAGAACCAAGCAGTGTTTTGTTGGGATATATATATTACAAATCTGCTTGATGGCACCTAACCAAAACAAGGATCAAGGGATATCAGTGCTGGTATTTGATAGATCTTTGCTGAAAGCAGAAAATAACAGAAAGATGTTTACTTATGTTTTATTAACTACATCAAGGCATCTGATTGTGTGGATCATAACGAACAATAGCTAAACCTTGAGAAGAATGGGAATTCTAGAACACTTCATTGGGCTTATGAGAAACTTCTATATGGATCAAGTGGCAGTTGGACATATAGAACAAAGGAACATTGGACAGTTTAAAATCAGGAAAGGTATACAGCAGAGTTGTATCCTCTCACCATACTTATTCCATCTGTATAGATAGACCATTAAAGAATCTGACTTACATGAAGAAGAGAATATCATCATCAGGATTGGAGGAAGGCTTACTAGAAACCGATGATACATAGATGGCACAACTTTGCTTGCTGAAAGTGAGGTGGATTTGAAGCAGTTGCTCATAAAGCTCAAGGACTACAGCCTTCAATAAGGATTATAACTTAATGTCAAGAAGACCAAATCCCTCACAACCGAACCAAAGGTATCATCATGATTAATAGAGAAAAGGGAGAAGTTGTCAAGGATTGAATTTTGCTTGAATCCGCAATCAGTGCTCATAGTAGCAGCAGGCAAGAGATGAAAAGACAAGTTGTATTAGGCATATCTGCAGCACAAGACCTCTTTAGAGTATTTTTTTCCTCAGTGATTTTACTGGGGACTCTTATAGCTCTTACAACATTCCATACATCATTTGAATCAAGCATATTTGTACACATGTTGCCACCTTCATTTCCACATATTTCCTACTTGAGTCCTTGGTATAGGCTCCTCTTTCCCCTCCCCCTTTTTTTAATAAATCATTTTATCGGGGGCTCATACAACTCCCATCACGATCAATACATCAGAGTATTTTAAAGAAAGGATGTTACCTTGAGGTCTAAGGTATATCATATTTTTAATTGTCTCCCATGCATGTAAAAGTTGAACATTGAATAAGGAGGACCAAAAAAGAATGGGTGCCCTTGAATTGTGGTGCTGGAGAAGAATATGTTAAGTATCATGGACTGCTAAAGGGATAGACAGATCTGTCTTAGAAAGAGGATGGCCATAATGCTTCTTAGATGCAAGAAAAGCAACACTTCATCTTATGTTCTTTGGGCATTTTGTCAAGAGAGACCAGTGCCTGGGGAAGGATTATACTTGGCAAAATAGAGGGGTAGTGGGGGGGGGGGGAAGGAAGACCCTCAAGGATATGAATTGACACAGTGACCTCAAAAAATGGGCTCAGGTATAGGAACAACTGGGAGAAGGGTGCAGGACAGGACAAGGTTTTGTTCTCTTCTGTTTCGGGTCACCAAGCGTTGGAACCAGCTCGATGGCACTGAACAACAACGTCAATGACAAGTTTCCATGGGGGTTGATTGTGGATCTAAAGAAAATGAAATCCTGCACGATTTCAGTCTTTCTTCCATTGATCTAGATGTTTTTCTTGGTTCTGTTGTGAAGAATTTTGCTCTCCTTATGTTGAGGTATAATCCATTCTAAGATTGTCTTGGATCCTCATCGGTCAGTACTTCAAGTCCTCCTCGCTTGTGGCAGGCAAGGTTATCTTAGTACATCTCACGGGTTGTTGATAAGTCTTCCTCCAGCCCTGATGTAGATCCTTAGGACAGTCCAGCCTCTCACATGATGGGTTCATCATTTGGTCATAGCGAGTCGGTATGGGGAGAGGATACAAACCCAGTGTTTCAGCAATGCCTTCAGCAGAGCTTACACTTTTGTCTCCAGTACCAACAGTTCTCGGCAGTATGCTTCCTCCTGACATGGTGGTATGCAGACCAATTCCTCTTGATCTGCATATCCCTTCCATCATCTTTTGGTGCTTCCTGCACAGTATTGGATTACCCAATAAGTGATTACCTTAGCAATGGCCTTATGGTTGTTTACTCATCTAAAGTGAACCATGTACACTTCTCCCACCATATCAAGGACTCTGTGTCTAAATATTGTTGACTTTCTCTTTCTCTCTTCTCTATCTCTCCCCCCCCACCCCAAATACCATAGCATCTTCCTACAGAATCAAAGTATCTTTTCAGGTTCACATTCCTTAACAAGCGTAAAGATGTGGTGAACCCATGTAAGCAATTTCACAACAGAGTAGAAAATCCATACACATGAGCCTGTGCTTAAGGTAATGCACTCCTTTTCCTGGATTACTCTCTTTTTTTTTTCAGCCATGTAATCCTTCAACATGGCAATTTGAAACTTGGTGGGGTTTTCCCCTTAGAGTTCTTTCTGCTTGAGAAATGCCAAGTGTATCCCTCCCTTTCAGCTCTCTGACTCCAGCTCTTGCACATCTCCTTATAATAACGTTTTCTTGAACCACTCTCTGAAATGCCCCCTTCAGCACTTCAGCGTGTATGTCTACCCTTAGCTTTATGTTCAAGAGCAAGTTTCAGATTGCTCTTAACACTGCAATTGGGAATCCCTTAGAAAAATGATTCTCAGTCTGTGGGTTACGACCCCTTTGTTGGGGGTTGAACGACTCTTTCACAGGAGTCACCCAACTCCTAACAGTAGCAAAATTACAGTTATGAAGTAGCAACGAATATAATTTTATGGCTGGGCGGGGGAGGGGGGGGTGTCACCACAACATGAGGAGCTGAATTAAAGGGTAGAGGCATTAGGAAGGTTGAGAACCACTGCCTTAGAACAAAGAAATATTCTTGTAACTTCCTTTTTTTACTACCTGTCTCTCACTTCACATTTTGCTGTTTGGGATTTCTCTCAGTGCACAATGAAGTCACCTGTACAGATTAAACAAGCAAATAAGTCAATAACACATCTGATCCGATTTCACCCAACTCCATTGGTGAGTCTAGACAAAAATCTCAGTAGATGATTTTGAAGTAACTGCCAAGTTAGGAACCTCTTCCCTAGAGGTTGATGAGGCTCAGAAATAGAGACAAGGGAGAACTAAAAAAGAAGATTCCTAAAATAGTTAACCTGACAATACTTTTAATCTTTACATGTTCCCAATTTTATTTCATACCAGATCTTTGATTCAATATGTACAAGAACCACTTCCTTTCTTGTGTCTACAAAGCTCTGAAGGATCTTTTTTTTTTTATTTTGGTACCTCCTTTTTTGTATGTGTAGCATCACTGCGCTGGTGGGAGTAGGAAGTCCAGCCTTGCTCCTGTTGAAGGATCTTATAAAGACATGAATCAGTGCATGGCATGGCCCTGCTTAGCCCACCCAAATGGATAGATCCCAATTAGGAGAAAAAGAAATCACTTTGCAGGACCTAAAGTGCCCGCACTGAACTGGTCCCTGCCTATCTCTTTCAAGTTCATCAGACACCACTCTTTGTCTTTCTCCTGATATTCCAGCCACACCAGCCTAGCTGGTCCAGGAACCTGCCATTCCTGCTTTCATAGACTACTTAAAGGGAGTATTCCACTTGAAAGGTTCTGCCCTCAGTTCTTCACAAGCTGGGTTCTTTCCTGTCAATCTGCTACCAGCTCCAATGTTGCCTTCTCAAATAGACCGTCCTTGATCTACCAAAGTAGCAATCCCTCTACAACAGCAAGACCCTGTTCCACTGCCTGCATTTAAACTATTAACATATCTACTACTACTACATATCTACTCCATTTAACATGTTAACATATCTACTAACATATTAACATATCTACTACTACTACTACATATCTACTTCATTTAAACGATTAACATATCAACTACTACCTGCCTCCCATTGATTCTAATGGCAAGCTCCAGGAGGCCAGTGCTTCTTATCTGTCATTCCTAGGGTTATATGCTGGGGCCTTGCACAATGCCTCGCATATATTAGGGACCCAATAAAATACTTGCTGAATGAATCATTTCTTTTTCTTTTTTACTTTTTTTTTTTCTTACTGGCTACTATGATCAACTTTAAAACAATTCACTCAGTAACACTTTCAGGAACTCGCAGCAAGAAGTGGAAACATTTCATATTTAAATTGCAAAGGAAAAGAAATGCAATTTTGCTATTTTCAAAGATTATACTTTGTTAGCCAATATTTCTAAGTAGAAGTCCTAATGATGTTACTTTAATTATAGACAAAGTTTAACTATAATTAGCACATCAATTATATGCAAAGGAAACTGCCAATATCTCTGAATACATTTTGTTCCTTTAAGCAGGTAAAACATCTCTCCAACATGCACTTTTGTTTATAGGACTATTTGTTTATCAATGTCCTCATTCACAAACAGCAGAAAAATAAATACCAGTCTTGCACCCACTGAATTAGCAAGCATTCTAAATCACTGGAAATCCATTCACTTAGTGGTGGAATAATCTCTGAACATAGGACGAGTGTAGGATAAATTAGCCATAAACCTGAATTGTACTTGGGAAACACAGAGCAGTTTGGAGCCCATCCTTTTGTTCTTGAAAACATCTGCACCTTCTTTGGATATGGGTGCTATTATTGATGTCAGTTTCTTTAACCCCTGTCATTACAGAGAGGCAATCACCAGGGAAGAGATTCCTTTCTGGCAGTGGAGATGAAGATCAGCCATCGCCAACTAGAACAAGGCAGGCCAGAAATCACCTCAAGGTCATCTTTACAATTTGCAGACTTCCAGACCTAGTGTGGTGAGCGGCAGGCAGATAGGTTTCCCAAGGAGGCTCTAGGACAACAGAAGCAACCAAAATAGAACTTCACAGGCTGAGCCCTGGTGGTGTAAGTGGTTGAGTGCAGGACTGCAGCCTGCGGGCTTGGCGGTTCAAATCCAGCGGCGGCTCTCAGGAGCGGCACTAGGTAGCACCCACGACCACCAGAGGCAGTGATGCCCCCCCCCCAAAAAAAAGAGAACTTCGCATGCCAGGAATAACTTTAAGTATAAGAAAAGCCAACTGTAATCAAGATTTCATAGGTTCAGCAGCATTTAAACTTTCCAACCACCAGACCAGGCATTTGCATATTTGATTCCTGCCAAATTCCTATTGTGACTATTTTTATTAACCTAATGATTATTCAATAATTGGGAGAGATGGTTCCCATTGCAGATGTTGGCACATCAAAATGTTATTGGTTATAGTCCAAAAATAAATGCAATGGCTTACACCTGACTTTCGGTGACGTTTTAAGTAGGGTCTTAAAATGCAAGTGAGCAGCCATCTAAGATGAGACCATTGGTTTCTCCCTATCCAGATCAAAGAAGAATAAAGAAAATCAAAGACACCAGGTGAAGATTGGTCCAAAAGGCTGATGGAGCATATGAACCACAAACTGTACTACTTGGGGACCTAGCTGGTGCCTGGCTACCACTCCCTACCCTGTGATCAGAAGCACAGTAGAAGATCTTGGACAGAATGGAAGAAAAATGTAGAGCACCATTCAACATCACGAAAGAGGACTGATTTGCTGGTTTCATAGAAATGAAAGAACACTCTGTCATTTTCAAACCTGGAAGTGAACCCACCCCAAGGGTCACCTTGCAACTGAACTACAGACAAGCCTGTAACATGAATAACCAGGAGGATCAAATTCCTCAGAACAATAAGCCACAAAAGACCAAAAAACAAAGTTCAGAGCAAGGCAGAAAGGAGCAGAGAAGGTTGAATGGAAATGGGTGAACCCAGAGAAAAGCACGGCTCCATTGAGGTGAGGATAACTGGTGTGCATGAAACACAGCACAGACACATTGCTGAATGGCATCTGTCAACTCTCACCTCGGTGGCAATTAAACAAACAAAACCATCAACACGTTGTTGGTTGACAAGGGCTCAAGTAGAAAGCAAATGTTTTCAGAATGATGTGTACAGATGTGTGCAGAGGTGATTGACACAATGGAGGGATGGATGGAGTGTGATAAGAGCTGCAAGATTTTTTCTTTAATGCTGGTTGAGCCAGAAGGTGGCCTTAATCTGACTCCCTCCATGATGGGGATCATTTGGTTTTGTGTTCTGACAGCGGCCATCTGAATTTCTGGTTCAGGCCCAAGCCCAGCCTCTGAGGCTCTGTCTTCCCTTTAATTCCTTCACTTGATGTTCAAGGTCTGGGCTCCTGGAGCAGGCTGGTCTGGTGAGAAAGGACCATGCTGAAGAATACTTACTCTCCCAACCAGGAGCTGGCCTAAAGAGTCTGATTTGTAAATGATGGAGGACATCTGAGGGTGAGAATCCCCAGGGGACCTCACTGTCTGGGAAGACTGCAAAGCCCAAACAGAATGTTGAGGGTGGGGAGGATCTTCTGAGTGCGCCCACTTCTGAGTGCAAACCCACAGGACAGAGAGGTATTTAGAGTGAACCGGAACAAACCTGCAACATCAGGTGCATTCTGCCTTCAAAAATAGCTGCCAGTTAGAAAGGGTTATTTACATATTGATTTCATGCTAACTTTGTAATGGAATGTGCTGCCTGCCTGCCTGAGACCTAACAACTGTCATCATAATTTTTTCTAAAAATACAGTCAGAGAAAAACACTCGGTGAACCTTCCACTGAGAAAGGCCCCACGTCTCAGAATTGCTTAGCAGACCATCATTCAGGCCAGGGGCACCACAGAGTGGGCATTTCACCGCCAAAGCGGGGTCCCTGCTTTCCAAGCAGCCAGGGATGTCATTGCTTTTTGTCTTGCCCTTGGGCGAGGGCTGAGGGGTAAGGCCTGGAGAATAGGGCTGGCCCAATCGCCGAAATAAAGGAGACGTGGGCTACCCACGTCCCTGAGCCAGCCTGGGTGCATCTGATGCGTCCCCACCCAGGATCCCCGCCTGGGCGCCTCCTTGCAGCCAGCTCCCAGCTTTCCTTCGTCGTCGACTCCTTCTGAACCCCCAGGTTCGTCTCTGCGGAGCGCACAGAGCAGATCCTTGGCAGGTTTGTCTTCACTCTCCGGCACGGTATTAGCAATTTAAATGCCTCTTTGCCAGGCCTGATGGAGCGGATTCGGTTGTGATCCTGGGCATATGGATGGCATATTTGCTGCGAGCTAGGTGAGACGCGTCCCAGAAGGGTGCCCGCCAGCCCCGCCGCCTCCTTCCCTACCCGCTCCCCGGGGCTGGGCTGGCGTGTGAGCCGAGAAAGCAGCCAGAGCCAGCGGTAATTGCTGTCCACTTTGTTTGGAGCCCGGGCCCCACGGCTGGGGACAAATCTTTCATTCATGAAGACGAGCTTGTTAGGCCAACTCCGGACTCCAAAGCCACTTAATTAAATTGTGGAAAGTTGCTGGGTCCCGGTGGGAAATTTGCACACAAAGGCGCTGCGTCCGAGGGGGCTCCCTTCCCCCAACAGGCTCCTCCACAAAGCGTGGGCCCCCTCGCTCGCTCCGAGGCCCGGCACCCGGTCTGCCCCAGACGCACCCCTGTCGCTCGGTGCCGCTGCAAAAGCAGCGCCCCCTCATTAGAGGGCGTTTGTTAGGGAACGCTTTCCCAGAGATTCCCTGGCGGCCCTTTCAGTCCTCCCCCTGCAATCAAGGGCCGCAAAGTGCAGGCTGAGAGCCCTCCACGGCCTGATTGCTGAAAGAATTTCCCAAAGTAAAGAGTGTAAACAGGTGCATTGAAAAAGCCTCTTTTGAACAATTATGTAAACATTCCAAGCACTATTTGAAAACTTTCACAGTGGAACTGTCAGATCGGAACATTCTTGTCTAATTGCACGGCCACAATGGTGGTTCTGCGCGCTCGTCCTCGCTTCCCTCCCAGCTCGGCGGACGGGAAGCCCCGAAAAACAAGGCACAGAGGACCTGGGCCGCAGGGTCAACAGCTCCTCTCTGTGCCTGCTTGGCTGCCACAAGAATCCCCCAGGAGCAGGGTGGTGTGGTGAGAAGCTCTGGGCTTGATTTGGACTGAGCATGGGTCCCAGGTGACAGCCCCTTAGCGTTTTCTAAGCCGTAGACTTTACTGAATCACACATGCTTTGGGCGTCATGGCAGAGACATTAGTCCCGGAAAGGGGCATGGTGCATGGTAAAGTGTGACAAAGGAATTCACCTGCCATCAATTCAACCTCGACTCGGGGAGACCCTAGAGGACAGGCTAGAAGGGCCCTGATGAGTTTCGGAGACCCTAACTCTCCACGGTCAAGGAAAGTTTTGTGCTCCCTCAGAGCTGGCTTGCTCATGGATGGAGCTGTTGAATTACACAAGGGTCCAGAAAAAAGAGGGAGCTCCTCAGGGAGATGGATTGACATCGAGAACCGCAGCAGTGGGCTCGGACATGGGAAGAAGGGTGAGGAGGGCCGAGGCCCGGCCAGGGTTCTGTTCTCTTGTACCCGGCTCGCCATGACTTGGAACCAAACAACGGTCATTGCAGAAGCAGGTTGGCAGGTCTTTCTCTCATGAAGTCAAAGGATGGGGTCAAACCACTACCCTGTAGGACAGGGGTTCTCAAACTTTTTACACAGGGAGCCAGTTCACTGTCCCTCAGTCTCTTGGAGGACCAGACAATAGTAAAAAACAAACAAACAAATTATGAACAAATTCATTGTGGGCCTGGGATGAGTCAGCTGCTAAGCAGGACAGGCAGTGTTGGCAAAAGCACCGGGTGGGCTGGATAAATGTCCTCGGTGGGCCACATGTGGCCTGCAGGCTGTAATTTAAGGACCTCTGCTTTAGGAGAACTGAGGCCTCAGGTGTCCTAGGAGCAGGGTAACTGTGTTCTTTCTTTGGACTGGATTTCTCCAGGATCTCATTGCTAATCCTGAATACTCACTACATTCCAATAGAAGCTTCTGGATCATTTAAGCTTTGCATCAAAGCACCAAATGATCCTTCTGAATGCCAAGTGCAATTCTTGGCCACAGTCCCTTCACTGAGGCTTTCTGCTTGCCCTTCCCTCTCCTGTAGACTGAGTCTAGTACCTGGGAGCGGCTTCTTCCTTTTTCCAGGCTGCTTAAATCCTCATGCCTCACTGAGGTATCATCCTGACTTCGTTACTGTGAGGTGGAAGGATTTAGCCACATAGGCAACACTTCGGCATGATTTCATACTTTACGGAGACACAAAGGCTTCGGCTGACTGTTCATGTCATTCTTCCCTCCCTCCGCAGAGGCGGGAAGTCTCCAGGTATTCTCTCTGGACCCATTCAGTGCGTCACCTGCCAGGCTATCTGAGTAAGACTTGGACTCTTGAGGTTGCAATGGGTGGGGCATAGTTTGTTTGGGGAGTTGGCTTTTTAGATACTGTTCTTTAAAATCCTCGGTGGAGGGTGCAGGGAGCACCTAAGTGCTCAACCATAACATGACCATATCTTACAACTGTAACACGAAGGTCCTGGAGAGATGTGGGAAATAGTTCAGGTAATGAAGTAAAAATAAAAGGCAGGCCCTCCAAAAACCATCATTACACTCGATTGGCAAATAGGTGAAAAGATACCCGCATGCAGCACAAGGTGGGAATAGACTATGTTAGACTCAGTGTCGTTGGGGTTTTTTTTGTTTTTTTTTAGTGACAGATAGCAAACTTGTTCCGGGGAGTGGGAGTACCAGCATGTTTTACTTCCCCAGCCGACCTTTCATGTTGTCGCGTTGTGTTGTCAAGGCAGGGTTTGGGAGTCTGGGAAGCCTCCGTGTGCATACAAGGTTGAACATAAAAGGCCACCCCAATAACCTGCAGAGCGATGCACACGGCAGCCTGCAGCAGTGTGCATTCTTAGCAAGCATGTGGATCAGAGCTTCAGAGTAAATTCCTCAGGTCTAAAGCAGGAGCTCCGGCTGGCCTGCTTGCTGGGTCCCCAGGAGGCAGGCACAGAATCACAACTGCAAGATAAATCAGAAATGAGCTCGGGAGAAATGGAGCTGTTCAACAGGGTCAGCTGCAGCACAGGGACCAGGGAGAAAAATCACCTCTCTCTAGCTCCTGGAGTTGCCCAGACACAGTCAGGGCTCAGAGAGTGTGTGAATATGCCTAGTTCCAATCCACTAAACCCTAGGACAGGGTACAAACATGCCATAGGCTTTCCAAGGCTGTCAATCATTTCAGAAGCAGACTGGTGTATCATTTTCCTGGAGTGGTTGGGGGTTTCAAATCACTGGCCTTTCTGAGAAACATTTGACCAACACACCACCCTGGCTCCTTGCCTAGTTCATCCCCTCACCCCCCAAAAAAACCCACTACCCTCAAGTCAACTTTAACGCCTGTCAAACCAGTAGAGGGTTTCCGTGGCTGTGAATCTTCATGGGAACAGATAGCCTCAATGTGCTCCTGAAGAACAAATAGTAGGTTTTAACCAGCCACCTTGGAGTTAGCAGTTCAATGCCACCAAGACATCTATCTCATAAGTATATTTAATGTGACTGACATCAGAACTGAGAACATGTAGCTTGCCAGAACTTATGATATGCTGGGCATACAAAGTTTTGCAATTCAATGAAGAAGTAACATTTTTTTAAAAATAGCAACAAATCAATTTCATTTAGAAGAGGGAGTCAAGCAAGTTGATGGAGAAAGGGAAATCTTTTCAACAAACGGTGCTGGGAAAATGGTATGTCCACATTAAAAAAAGGAAGAAGAATTTGGTTTTTTTTGGTTTGGTTTGGTTTGGTGGGGGGGGCATCACTGCCCTCTGGTGGTGGGAGTAGGAGGCCCAGACTTTGCTCCTTTGGAACCGCTGCTGGAATTGAACCTCCATCCCAGTGGGCCACCACTATGCCACCGGGGCTCAGCCAAGAAGAAGAATTTGGATCCCTGCCTCACATTGTATCATCAAAAATTGACTCAATGTGCATCAAAAGCCTAAGCATAAGGGCTAACAAATTTGAAACTATCAGAAGAAAACATAGATTATATATATATTTTCATGATGTTTGGAGAGGCGTTCATTTCTTATATATAACCCCTCAAGCACAAGCAACCAAAGAAAGTCATACATAAGTTGTAGCTTAACAGTTTGTGTTTTAAAGGACACTCTTAAGAAAGCAAAAACACAATCAGTAGAATGGAGGAACTATTTGGAAATCATACATCTGGTAGGCTTGAATCTGAAGGGGCCTTGGTAACTCAAAGTCCTTAGCTGCTAGCTAGAAAGTGGGAAGCTTTAATGCACCAACCACTCTTTGAGAGAAAGACAAGGCAAGGCAATCTTCCCTATAATGATTTACAGAGGGCTGAGCCCTGGTGGCGCAGTGGTTGTGCGCGGGACTGCGGCCCACTGGGATGGAGGGTCAATTCCAGCAGTGGGGCTGGGCCTCCTACTCCCACCACCGGAGAGCAGTGATGCCCCCCACAAAAAAAAAAAAAAACGATTTACAGAGGGTTGAGCCCCGGTGGCGCAGTGGTTGTGTGCAGGACTGCAGCCCACAGGGTTGGTGGTTCAAATCCAGCAGCAGCTCTCCAGGAGCAAGGCTGGGCTTCCTAATCCCACCAGAGGGCAATGATGCCAAAAAAGAAAGAAAGAAAGAAAAGATCTACAGGTTTGGAAACCCTATGGGACAATCCTAGTCTTCCCTATAGGTTTGCTTAAGTCACAGTTGACTCAATGGCACTGGGTTTTTTGGGTATCCAGAGTATAGAAGCCTTTGAACAAAATCCTATCCAGACAAGAACCCAGTTAAAGCTTGGGCAATAGCTTTGAATAGACAATTCTCTGAAGAAGTGTCAGCATAATAAATGGCCAATAAGAACACAAAAAGATGCTAACTATGATTGGTCATTGAGAAAATGCCGATCAAAATCACAAAAAGATGAGCTATTGGCCAGTGTAGGTGATCATGTGTGCACTATGGAATCCTCATATATGATTGGTGGGAAGGTAAAATGGTGCAGTTGGTTTAGATAACAGCTTGTCATTCTTCAAAAAGCTTAGCCAAGACTTACTCTATGACCAAGCAATTCCACTCCTAAATAGAGCCCCAAAAAATGGCAGTGGGTATTTGAACAAAGTTTTGTACACCAATGTTCACCGTAGTGTTTGTTATACATAAAGCAGAAACAACCTTGCTGTCTTTCAACTGAAGAGTGACTAAACAACATGTGGCACAGTAGAAGCTTTGAGAACTGGAACTCAAACTGGCTGCCTTGTTTTTCTGGGTCTTGCAATTTTCCCACCTTTGACAGTTTTACCACTTTAGTATAGAATATTTTTGTTTTCCTTCTGTAACTGGTTTCTACCTCACACCGCTTCCAGTTTTCACAGGTTGTCTATTATATCCATACAGGGTGATATTACTCAAACCTGAAAAATGAATGAAGTACTCATACATGTTACAACATGGATACATCTAGAAAATGTTATGCAAAGTGGAATAAACTGATCACAAAAGACCACATATGATTCTACTTACATGAAATGCCTAAATAGGGAGAGCCATAGAAACAGAAAGTAGATTCATCGTTACAGGGTCTAGGGAGAAAAAAGAATGGAGAATGATTGATCTGGGTTTCTTTGGGGGATGATGAAAATGTTCTATAATTAGGTAATAGTAGGGGCTGAGCCCCAGTGGCGTAAGTGGTTGAGTGCGGAACTGCGGCCCGCGGGCTTGGCAGTTCAAATCCAGCGGCGGCTCTCAGGAGCAGCACTGGGTAGCGCTCACGACCACCAGAGGCAGTGATGCCCTCCCACCCCCCAAAATAAAAAAAAAAATTAGGTAATAGTAATAGTTGTGTAACTATGTGAATAGACTGAAACCACTATACAATTTTGAAGTGTGACTTTCATGGTATGTGAATGATATATCATTTTTAATGCACGTGAAATTCAAATATTGTGTCAATCTGCCTGGGCCAGGATTCTCAATGGTTTGGCAGTTAACAGCTACGAATACTCTAAGATATAACCTAATACAATGTAGTCAGTGCCATAATGGAATCTTCTATGAGCAGCAAATCTGTTGCAACAAGTTCAGGGTGTGACGCAGCCCCCTCACTCAGGTCACAGCCCTAAAACAGCTGAAAGGAAATTTCCTGGGAGGGTTGACCTGCTTCCAATATAAGTGAACACTGTGGAAAAACCTGCTTTCTTTCTCTTGGATCTGCATCCTACATCTAGTTCATTGCTCTTGGGTTTTTTGGACTAGACCCAACAGCCTGCGATATTGCCTGCATGTCCTGGGAGTTTTCTGTGGCCTGCCCTCTGACCTGCTGATCCTGGATTCATTTGCCTCTACAGCCACCAGCCTGTGATCTTCTTCCAATCTTGGAGGCATCAGTCCCAGCAACTACTGGAATCAGGAGAAGCTTCCAGCCTAAACCATCTAACTCACAGACGTAGAACCTACCTGTACTTGGACGGGCCTGCTTCTATAACCATGTGGATCATTTAAAAAATATTTCTATAAATATACATATAAGAAGCTGGGTTTGCTTATATGTGTATACTTAGAGAAATTTATATCTAAGGAACTGTGGGAATTATATAATACATTGTCAATTTGAGACTTGAGAGTGAAAGGGTGGCATTTAGCCTGTCAATCGGGTTGTAGCTTGATCACTCATTTGGAGGCAAGAGTTAAGTAGCTCCCTGGAGGCAGGAGACAGACTCACTCCCTGTGATACATGCGTGCTGACAAAACACATCGAGTTACTCTAGGACCTGGAGATGAAGGAGCCACATGGAGACCCCTGTCAGTGTCGAGATGCTTTGACTGCTACTGGGTCCACAAGGCTTTCCACCCACTGGCCTGTGACTCCCTGCATTTGATGTCATTGCATGTATTTAATGAGTAAAGAGGATTTTAAAGATTGGTATCAGACTATATGGGCTGATATTGGACTTATGGACCTGATCTGGACTGGGCTGGGTTATTTCCTCAATATTTAATTGTTCTTGTATATAAAGCTCTTTCTTATACACATATGAGTGTCTCCCAGGATTTGTTTCTGTAGTATATGCAGACTAACGCAGGACCCCAGCTTAAGACAAAATTGTAAGCATTTCACATAATACAGTGTCTGGAGCAAGAGCAGGAAGTACTTGGAGTTACATGGAACCGCACATGCCTATGGTCTTTAGTTTCAGAATCTTCTCTTTCCTCTTGCCAGCAGTTCACCAGGATGAGCTCGTCACAATGGCTAGTCCCAGACTTAAGGAGCATATTTAGGGTTCCAGTGTATCTCTTGTTTTGCTTAAATAACTGGATCACATGAACATTAAATCTTCCATTTCTCTAAAATGGGAATTTCATAGGATTCCAGATAAATTGACCTGGAAAGCCAGTGTGGATTGAGAAGCCAAAGATATTAAGTCAGAAACATAGAACTTGAGCCATAATTCCAAAAACAAGGCATGTCACTTCATACTTGTCTTGATCCAAGATTCCCTATTTCTTTTGTCAGTCAAGGATTATGATGAGATTATGGTGAGAGGTTCTTCCTCTCATTCTGGCCATCGGAGTGGGCAGAGCCCCTAGACACCAAGCTGCTACAGTGATTGGCTTTGGCCAAAGGAGCTGGACCTGAGTTTCAGACTGCTTCCAGGCTCCACTGTGCTAGTGAATCCTACCTCAGGCTTGGAGTCAATTCCCTGTATGTGCTCTTGTATGTTGCTGTGGTTGCACCAGAATTCAATCCAGGTTTTAACATCATTCCATCCACAGGCCAATCTGGGCTGACCTGAGTAGCCGGTCCTCAGTGTTCAGTTGGTAGTCTGGGTTCCAAATCACCCCCACATTAAAGTAATCTCTCCTGAGCTATTAAGAGTCTGTGACAGGGCCTTAAGCTCTCTCTAGCCTCATCTCCTACCATTTCCACTTTTCCTCCTCCCACTGGCCACAATGGCCTCCCATGGGTCCCTGATTGGGACAAGCATGATCCTATTTCAGGACCATTGCCCTGGTTTGGGCTTCTTGTGAGGAGCAATCCCACAGCTGGCATCTGGCTTCGTTTTGTTCTTTGCTCAAATGTAACCTCCTGACAGAACTCTTCCCAGATCATGCTTTATGTTCATTCTTTGTGTTCAACTATTAATCTGAAGGTTTATGCCTTGAACCCACCAAACGGTGCCACAAAAGAGAGGCCTGGCACTTCTATTAGGATTATGGCCAAGGAAACCCTATCCAGCAGTTGGACTTTGTAACACATAGGGTCACCATGAGTCAGAATCAATTTGATGGTAACAGGCATGATTTGATGGTAACAGGTATCCTTCTTTATTTTTTCTGTCTCTGTGTTACTTTGTGTGTAGCCCTGGGATAGCTCAGGTTTAGTGTGCCAATAAACACATGTGAGATTAATTGAAGGGCGAAGAGAAAAATGACTTGATGAGCCTTGCCTTTCTAGTTCTTGGGTCTCTTGCTCTCTGATGATCAGACCAGGGTGCAGCTGCCTTAGCCAGTTCCCTGCTTCAGCTTGCAAGGCTCACCTCCTGCCAGACATCCCTGAGGAGAAGCCACATGGACCTACCCCGATGCAGCCCTGGGTGCTGAAGAAGCCGAGTGGAGGGCTTACCCTGCCAGCCCTGAGGTGCTTACACCGCCACTAGATTCAAAGAATTTCTGCCCACTGGCCTGCGATCTTCCTACTTTCGTGTCATTATATGTGCTTTGTGAGTTTGAAGAGGACTTGTTGGATCGGCATCAGACATAGGGACTAAGTCAGACCTGGACTTGAACTGGATGGGGTTAGGATGCTTTCTGAATGTACACTTACCCTTTCTATAAAACTCTCTCTTATACATATGTGAGTTTCTGTGGGTTTGTTTCTCTAGTCTACCCAGACTAACACAAGCCCCCTCCAGAATGGAAATTCCATGAGGACTAGATTTTGTTCAATGATGTATCCCTAGCACTGAAAAGAATGCTTGGAACCTAGCTGACACTTGGTGCATGTCTAAAGAATGAAAAATGATATTTTATCATTATTTGAATCATGCAGCAGCCTTTTGAAAGAGCCAAATGATGGGAAAGTGAAGGCATAACGACAGTAAATGGTTTAACAAAGTTTACAGAGAGTCAGGGCAAGCACAAGGTTCTCTTCACAACCCACAGTCATCCTTTCTGCGCTGTGAAATAAAGGTATCGTATTGTACGGCAGAGCAGCAGAGTGAGGCATGCAGCCATAGGCCATGGAGCAGGAGAGGCCAGGAGCTGGGATGATGGAGCTCAGAATGCTCTTGGTACCTTCTTCCTATCTAGACTCTGAACATGCTTTTCATCAATAGCCAACCCTTACCTATAGCCTGCTGTGGATATATCTGGGATCCCGCTATACCTTGATGGTTGTTAAATAGACTAAAGATAAGGAGTCTCCCAAAATTCCTGGTCATGAAGTTAGAAAACCCAAGTACTACTCCCACTCCGTCTCACTCCTCCTCACGCTTACAGCAATATGGTGAGGTTGCCTGTCCCATCTATCACGGAAAGATAATGAAACCACGGATGAAACGTGCTTTGTAAATGATCGTGCTGCACAGATGAGAGGTCCTGCTTTCATCTGGAGAGATGTGGTAGAAAGAGTTTGGGGTTTTTAATTCCTGCCAGAGGCCATCTGTCTGTCACTTTGTCATAAACTTGAAGCTTTCATATGCCTATGATGCTGGTACTTTGGGCATTAGTATTTCAAAAAACAACATGGTCAACCATGTTGGACAGGTTTCCAGGCTAAGACAGAACACGAACAAAAGCCTAGTGATCAACTCTGAAAATTAGTCAAAGAAAGCCTTTTGAAATACAGAATATTGTCTGATGCCATGTTGGAAGATAGCCCCCTGTAGGTTGGAAGGCACTACACAACAGCTACTATAATAGACCCAAACATACCAATGATCATGAAGATGGCAGAGGACCAGGCAGTCATTCATTGTGTCATACATATTGTTGCCATGACAAGTGAACCATTCAACAGTCACTACTACCATCATTTAGAAATTATGATAGGGAATCCTCCTAATGCCTCTGAACCTCTATTTCCTCAACCATTAGATGGGACTAATAAACCTCACCTGACAGAAACACTTTAGAAACTTGAGTATTGTCCACTGAAGATAAATCTGATGTGCTATATTAAGGTGCACATGTTATGTGCATGACAAATCTAGAGCATGGCAATTGGAGAGAAGGAAATTAAACAACCAAGAATGAAAATATTCTTTGTGCCCCCATATTCTTATTATCTATAAAGAAGGCATAATAATCAGATCCTTTGCATACAGTTGTCACAAAATACATTATATAAAGAAGGGCTTAGAATCCTGCCCAGTGCCTGGCAAACTCTTACTAGAGGCAAGCTATTATCATTGTGGCTATTTACTGAGCAATGCAGCAGATTGTTTAATTGGGTTCTTCTATCTAGCCATAGCCTTTGTTATGATGGGTTTTCCTGATGGGTTTAGGAACTCAAGTATGGTGTGTGTGTGTGTGTGTGTGTGTGTGTGTGTGTGTATAGTGTTAGGATTATATAACTCAGCTGTGAGTGATTGCTAACAGGGCAAATCACGATTGCCATCCTACTGCATATAAAATCCTGAGCCATCTCAGCAGGTGGAGGAGGAGAACGGATTTCACTACCAGGAAAAAAAAGTCAGGAGTGGAGTGCGTGAGTCCTTTAGACACTGAGATCATTGCTTCATCTAGGAGACAGTAGTGACACAAGAGGAGTGACAGAGCAGTGCTAACAGCAGAACTGATATCAAGGGACATTGAGGCAAAGCAGTGAACTTTCTAGTCCACCAAACAAATGAAGCAGAGTGCTTTGGAGAAGGAAGCTAACTTGTAGAGTAGGTTGCCTTTGGGCACTTCATCAGGAGAGCTGGGTTTGCTGGCCCATGGAGCTGACACTGAATGCCTTTAGGTTGAAGCATGTAGAGGAGCGACATGTCCTTTGAACATTTATTAGCAGGCTTTAAAAAGCTTTGTAATATTGCTCAGATGGAGGAACAGTAAGAGGACTGCCTACTGACACAGCAGAGAAGAAACTGTCTCGAAGGACCATTGTATCCTGAGCCTTTTCTCACCTCAACTGTAACCTATTAACTTCCTTAACAAATCCTATGATCATGAGCAGTGTCTGTGAGTTCTATGTGGCCGTTGCAACGAACTATTGAACTCACCCACAGAAAGAAGTGGAGTGCCATGTAGAGATGGTTGGTTGTAGCCTAAAGATGACCGAAGGGTGGATGCATTTCTGGCCTCTGCCTTGTGACAGTCAGCCTTGGAGGTCAGATGTGGCATCTACCCCCATTTTCTCAACTGTGAATGTCATCTATTAGCTGCTATTAGGCAGAAGCAGGTCAATTCCAACTCATCACAGCCCATGTGACAGAACTGCCCCGTAGTGTTTCCTTGGCTGAGATTTTCATGTGAGTAGATGTCGATGTCTTTCTCCCATAGAGCCACCAGGAGGGTTTGAAATGCTGACATCTCTGTTAACAGTGGCTCACCTGCCTGTGCCACCAGAGCTCCGTGCATCAGCATTCCATCCTGTAAATAATGCAAGAGCAGCTGTGAGGTGCTGGCACCCAGACTGCTGCTAGGCCTATGTCCATTGGTTATTCTACTTTTTCCCGATTCAGAGGACTCTGCTGGGGGAACAATTCACTTGTCATTTTGGTCCCCCGCCCCTCCCAAACATATGTCTTGACCAACCACTGGTTTTAATTCTGATACAAAAAAAAATTCAGAGGTAATATATTATATTACCTTTCCATGTCAAGAAAAAAATGATGTATGCATCGTGAGGGAACAGTGAAATGCTCATTTTGAAAGAAATTAACTACCATGAGACCCACTACTTAGCTGCCATTTTGTCACACTGTGGTGGCTTTTGCATTGCTATGATACAGGAAGTTATGTCATTGGTATTTCAAAGTGAATAGGCTTCAGCAGTTATAAAGACTAACAAAAGTCTACAGAGAAGAAATAGACTCCACTTTTGAGGAATGAGCCACTGAAGACCTTATGGATAGTATCGAAACACTGTCAGATACTGAAAACCTCATGAAATATAAGCAGAGCTTTCTCAGAGATAGTGCCAGAAGCTGAGCCTCTCTGGTTGGAAGGCACTCAAACTATGGCTGAGGAAGAGCTGCCTCCCAAAGAAGAGTCAACAAGAATAAAGTGAATGAAGTGAAGCCTGCAGGACTAAAGCTTCCAGAACCTTCATTTGCCAATGGGACAGGACGCCAAATGAGAAGAAACAGCAGCAAACAACAATGAATAATCAGACCGTGAGATGTACAAAGTAAGAATCTAGGAAAATTGGAATCTGTCAAAAAAAATGGAATGGAATGCATAAAGATCAACATTCTAGGTGTTGGGTGAAATGGACTGGGATTGGCCATGTTGAATGTGAAAATCATATGGTTTCCTAGGCTAGGAACGACATAGTCAAAGGGAATGGCTTTGCATTCATGGTCAAAAGGACATTTCAAGAGCTATCTTGAAGTGCAAAGCTGTCTGTGACAGAATCATATGTATCTGCAAATATTGAAGAATTCTACCAACATCTTTCACCTGAAGTTGATGGAATATACAATTAAGATGCATTGATCATTAGCAGTGATTGGAATGCAAAAATTGGAAACAAAGAAGGAACAGTAATTGAAAATGTGATACTGATGATAGAATAAAGCTTGAAACCCCATTATAGAATTTTGCACAACGAAGAACTTTATTCGTTGCAAAGAGCCATGACTATAGGTAAGGACATCTTCAGATGGAATACATAAACATCAAATTGACAACATCTGTGGGAAGAGATGAAAGAAAATTTTGATATCAGCAGCTACAACCAGGTCAGGAGTGAACTGTGGAACAACGATCAATTGTTCATATGTAAGTTAGGGTTGAAGTTGAAGAAAATTGAAACAAGTCCATGAGAACCAAAATATGACCTTGAGTGTTTCTCGTCTGGATTTTGAGAACATCTCAAGAGAGATTTGATGGATGAAACATTAATTGTAGAAGACCTGATGGACTGTGGAATGACATCATGAACATTATACATTTAAAAGACAGGAAAGAAAAAGCAGATCAAAGTGGACATCAGAAGAGACTCTGAAACTTTCTCTTAAACGCAGAGCACCTAAGGTAAATGAAGGAAATGAGGAAGAGACTATTCCAAAGGTTAGTTTGAGAAGACAAAGTGAAATATTATAAGAAAACATGCAAAGATCTAGAAAACGAAAATGAGAGGACACACATAAATTGAAAGAATGCAGGAAAAAAATTATGACCTGAGTTGCAAAATTTAAAGACTGGATGGATAAATTATTGAATGATGTAGGAAGCATCAAAAGAAGGTGGAACGAATATACAGACTCACTGTCCCAAAAAGAATGAGTCGGCATTCCACTATTTCAGGAGGTAGCACATGAACAACAAACAATGGTACTGAAGGCATTAGCCAGAAACAAGGGTCCAGGAATTGGTGGAATACCAATTGAAATGTTTCAGCAACCTGAAGAAACCCTGGAAATACTCACACATCTATGCCAGGAAATTTGGAAGACAGTTACTTGGCCAATTGACTGGAAGAGATCCATATTTGTAGCCATCTCAAAGAAAATGCTCACATCAGAGTCCATTCATATCCTATGAAAGCAAAATCTTGCTGAATATCCTCCAACAACAGTGGGAGCAGTGCACTGGCAGGGTTCAGGCCTGATTCAGTAGAGGACTCCCAACAAGGGATATGGATATCATTTTTGACAACAGATGGATCTTGGCTGAAAGCAGAGACAATCAGAAAGATGTGTTTTATTGACTATGCAGAGCCATTCAACTGTGTCGATCATAACTAGTTATGGATGGCCTTGAGAAGAAGGAGAATTATGTCCACTGTGTTCATGTGGAACCTGTACCTGGTAGTTGTGTGAACCAGTCAGGGAATATTCCAGCTAGACTGCGCATTGGAGTCACAGATGGTGAGATTTTGTCTCAGCTACTTCGGACATGTTTTCAGCAGAGATCAGTCCTTGGAGAAGGACATCATGCTTGGTAAAGTAGAGGGGCAGAGAAAAAGAGGAAGGCCTTTGACAAGAGGGACTGACACAGGGGCTACAACAATGGCCTTAAACATAACAAGTATGAAGCTGGCCCAGGAACGGGCAGCGTTTCCTTCTTTTGTACCAACGGTCACTATGCGTCTGAATGGACTCAAGGGCACCTAACAACTGCCATGAATGAGGTGTCCGACCTCAAAATTCCATGACTCCTAGAAGAAAAGATCCATCTCTGTGCCCACAGGCTGCTATTCGCGAAAGCTGAGGAACAGGTGCATTCTCCGTGTACCAGAGGGTTGAGCTAGCACCAGGTTACAGATATAAGGAGACAGACCAGATGTCAATGTTTAGAAAGTACTTTTTACCAAAGGCAATTGCCTGCAAATGTAATCAACTTAGGAAGGAGGGTGTTCCCTGACACTGGATGTAATCACGTGGAGGTTTCTGCAACATTACTTCTGAACTCTCTTCCAATTTTGAGATTCCCTGACTCTGAGACTAAGTGTGTTGGTGTTATTAGGTGCCAGCGGATTGCATGGTCCAGCACCACCCTAACAAACCTTACTTGTTGCAGGCACTGTGGTAGTCCATCTTGTTTGGGTTTTCCTCTTTTTCCCTGACCCTCTATTTTACAAAGCATGATGTCATTTTCCAGACAAATATCCCCCCTGATAGCATGTCCAAAGTCCAAGCTATGAAGTCTCAGTGTTCTTGCTTCTAGGGAGTGTTCTGGTTATGCTTCTTCTAAGGCAGTTTTGGTTTTTCTGACAGCCTATGATATAGTCAATACTCTTCTCCAACACCGTATTTCATATGCATCAATTCTTCCTTGCTCATTGTCTAACTTTCACACACACACACACACACACACACACACACACAAAGTGATTGAAAACCCTATGGATTGGGTGAGGGGCACCTTAATCCTCAGAGTAACATCTTTACATTGCCCAATGTAATGCACTGTCAGATTTTTTTTTGACTGCTGTTTCCATGAATGTTGATTGTGAATCAAAGTAAAATAAAATCTTGGACAACTTTGATCTCTTCTCTGTTTTGCCATGATATTGCTTATTAGTCCAGTGGTGAGACTATGTTTTATTTATTCTGTTTTTATTAAGATTTAATCCATACTAATGATTGTAGTCTTTGATCTTCATCAGTGAGTGCTTCAAGTCATCTTGACTTTCGGTAAGTAAGTTTGTGTCATCCGCTTATCACAGATCCTTCATGAGCCTTTTTCCAATCCTGATACTGCATTTTTCTTCATGCAGTCCAGCTCCTAAAATTATTTTTTCAGCATACAGATTGAATAAATGTAGTGAAAGGACACAGCACTGACAACTGTCTCTCTTGATCTTCAACTAGAGTTTCCACTTTTCTGTTCTAGTGACTATCTCAGCTTATTTCTAGGGCTCTTGGTGGCTTGGGCTGCTAACTGCAAGGTCGGAAGTAAAAAATCACAAGCCTTCCTCCACAGAAAGACAGGTATTTCTATTCCCATAAAGAGTTACCAACTCAGAAACTCACAGAGCTAGCCTATCTTGTCCTACAGGTTGCTGTGAGCCAGCATGGACTTAATAGGATAGAGCTTGCTTTTCTGGTTTATATGAGCACAATGAAGAGTTATGGGATTCCAATTTTTTGCCATGTTACTCATAATTGGTTCTGATTCACACAAGTGAGTGTCTTTGCATAGTCAATAAAATACAGGTAAGCATCTGTCTCTCTTTTTTTTCAACCCGATCTATCTAGCATCAGCATGGTATTCCTTGTTCCATATTCTTTTCTAAATCCTACTTGAATTTCTGACCTTTCCTTGTTGTACTGCTGCAACATTTAAAAATCATTTTCAGCAAAACTGTACTTGCATTTTATATTATTAACGTTCTATTGGAATGAGTACAAACACAGATCCGTTCCAGGAATCAGCCCTGTAGCTGCTTTCCAAATTTCTTGCCAAAAATGAATTAGCACTTCTGGTGTTGTATCCCTCTCCCTCTGTCAAAACCTCTCAATTGGTATCATCAATTCCTGGACCATTGATTTCTGCCAGTGCCTCCGATGCAACTTGCACATCTTGCTTCAATGTCATGGGTTCTGGATCACATATTGCCTTCTGACATGGTTGAATTTTGGCCCATTCTTTTTGGCACGGTGACTTTGTGTATTCCTTCCATCAGATTTTGATGTCTCCTGCATCAGTCAACATCTGCCCAGAGAATCCTTCAGTGTTGTAACTTGAAGCTTGAACTTTTTCTTCCATTCTTTCAACTTCAGAAGCGTACTCTTCTCTTTTGGTTTTCTAACTCCTGGTCTTTGCACATGCTGTGACAATAATTAACTTTGCCTTCTTTGAAATTTCCTGTACAGCTCTTTTACTCCATCATGTGCTTTACCTGCTCGATGCTCCAAAGCAAAATTCAGTCCCTTGTGACCTCCATTTTTGTCTTTTCTTCCTTTCTGTTTGTCTGTCTGTCTTTTTAATGACCTTTAACTTTCTACATATTGTGATCTCCTTGATGCCATCCCACAACTTGTCTCGTCTTCGATCATTAGTGTTCAAAACTCCCAGACTTCTTGGTCTGGTTGCCAAAATTTCAGGGATGGACTTTAGCTCTCTTGGATTGCTTTAACACACTTCACTTCAACTTGCATTTCCACATCAGCAACTGAGGGTATGTTCCACAATCAATTCTGGTCTTGTTTTGGCTGATGGTATTGAGCTTCTCCCTCATCTCTTTCTACAGATATAATAGATTGGACTTGTGTATAGTCTACCATGCATGGTCCATGGATATATGTTGTTGTAAAAAAAGATATTTCTAAAAAATGGGTTGTTGGGGCTGAGCCCTGGTGGCGTAAGTGGTTGAGTGTGGAACTGCGGCCTGCGGGTTTGGCGGTTCAGATCCAGTGGTGGCTCTCAGGAGCAGCACTGGGTAGCACCCAAGACCACCAGAGGGCAGTGATGCCCACAAAAAAAATGGCTTGTTGGTCTCACAGAATTCGATCATGCAATCTCTGGCACCAGTTCTATCACCAGGGTCATATTTTCAAAGTACTAATCTTTCTTCTTGGTTTTCAACTTCTGCATTCCAATCAGTGCATCTTGATCACAACTTGGACCAGTTGCAGACTGCAGAAGATAAATATCGCATCTTTGGCACTAGTAGCTGGTATGACAATTCTTGTCATAGTCATATGGGTGGGTCTTACATCTAGACACGTGGACATCATTCTATCACTGAAAATGTTATATGTCAAGGTAGATTTTGAAATCTTTTCTAAAGTGAGTGAAATGCTGTTCCTCTTCAATTTGTCATTTCCAGCATTGTGAAATATGATTGACTCAAAATGGCCAACTTCAGTCCATTTCAGCTCACTAATAATGTAGGATATTGATCTTAATGGGTTTATTTCATTTTTAGTCATTTCCAGTTTTCCTAGATAAATACTTCATACATTCCGTGATTGAAGCTGTTTCTTCTCTCATTTGGAGTTGTGTCCTCTTGACAATTGAAGATTCTGAAAACTGTGCTCTGTCCGTGTCATTGAGGTCACCTCTACTTTGAGGAGGCAGCTCTTCCCCAGTTAAACTCTGAGTGCCTTCCAACCTGGGGGGTCTCAACTTCTAGTACTGTATGAAAGAGTGTGCTGCTGCTATTAGAAGTTTTCATGGGTGATTTTTATTTTTTAGAGGTAGACCACAAATCCTACTCCCTAAGCAGTCTTAGTCTAAAAGCTCTGTTGGCAACAATCCAGAATGGGTGAGCCTATTGGAATTGGAAACATGGGAGGTATAGCTTCCAGTGTCACAGTATGATGCAAGTTACCACTGTATGACAAAGTGGCAGAGAGGGGTGGCTCACATGTATAGGGCTGTGACTTGCCTAGATATGAGGGAATAGAGCCAAGGTGACCTGGATCTCAGAGGATGATTGCATGAACAGAAAACAAGTGTGTTCCACAGTTGCCTTTGTTTTCTTTCACTGCACCTGCCAAGGGAATATAAAGATTTGTTTTCTCTCTTCGATATTGACATCACAGCCTCATCTCTCTCTTCTTCATGAGGTTTTATCTAACCAATCAACTTCACCAAGTCACTCATCCCTCGTTCCCTGGACCATGGTTATGCTGTTCCACTCAGCCTGTCACAGCTGCATTCATTCAACAAATGCTTATGGAGCACTTATTCTCTGCCACAGAGTTCTGAAGTCTGAGGCTATTGTGTCACACAAAATATGGTCTCTGCTCACTACTAGGAAGGTCCCTACATGGAGGGGAGGGCTCTTTGCCTGAACTTCAGAGGGAACATATGAATCAGTCAGACAGCATTCCCCAGTAGAACTTTCTGCAGTGATGGCAATGGTCTATACCACTGGTCATCACCGCGTGACCCACTGGGAACATTTTAGTCACCCAGTAAACAATTCTTAATTACGACAATTGGTATTTATTCTTGTCAACAAATTAAAGTGGGTGCTTTCGATTTACAGCGATAGACAGTGATCCCTGCACCGGGGTGCTTTTGATTTGATGAAATAGTCATTAGCAGCCGACCGTCAGTGGCTGTCTTTTTTGAGATGAGCCAAACAAATGAAAAACAATATTCATAGTTTGACTTGAGTAAGATAGACCTCATTGGACTTGTCGTGGACGAAAGTACTGACATAAACAACACTGCAAGAGTTACCCATTTTGGAGCCGTTGAGTCTCCAGTTATTCATGAAGAGTTGTTTATGTGTTTTCACCAATGTTAGGTACTGTAAAAGGTATTGACATTTTAAAGAGAGTTCAAGAATTCACTAAATTCAAAAATGGAAATGTTTTGGATTTGAAGAAAAAATATTTTCTGTCAACTGATGGGGCTCCAGCAATGTTAGGAAAATATTCTGGCTTTGTAAACCTATTGCAGAAAGAACTTTGAAGACCACTACTTTCATTCCACTGTATAATTCCTGAAGAAATTTTATATGCAAAAACCTTCTCAAAATAGTTAAATGAAGTGATGAGTGTAGTGATTAAAATTGCTATCACAATTATCGCTCATTCTGCCTTGAAAACAGAAAATTTAAGACATTTTTAGAAGAAATTGAATGTGAATATAGTGATTTATTAATGCATACTGAAGTTCGCTGGTTAAGCAGAGGAAAGGTTCTAAATCGCTTTGTGGAATGCTTTGATGCAATTGAAATATTTATGTATGAAATCAGTGAAAGTTTCCCTCAGCTTAAGGATAAAGATTGGCTTCTTACATTAAAATTCTTAGCATATATCACTGAACATTTCAATGATTTAAATTTGCACTTACAGGGCAAGGAGCAGACAATTCTCAAACTTTAGGAAGAATAGAAAAACTTTTGTTATGAGATAGTTCTATTTCAGGATAACTTAGTGAAACAAACATTTCAGGATAACTTTAGTCAAAACTCATAAAGAAATTACAAATGTTGAAGTAGATATGCTTAAAACTTACATAAGTGCCATTCAAATAGAATCTGAAACCAGATTTCAGAAATTTAAAGCCTATGGTCCTATGTCCAGTTTTATAATAAAGCCTGATGAACTGGAGAACAAAGTGTTGGACCTGCAATACTTAAATTTCCTTCAAGTTGAAAATCTGGATATGGAGTTAGTTGACTTCAAAAACTCAGCAATATGGACAGATTCAAGACTCTAAGAAGACAACTTGAAGCCACTGATGAAAATCACTTCAGCATGTTAGCTACATGTTGGGCATCACTTCCTCCCAAGTTTTCTTTGATAAAGAAAGTTGGTTTCCCTTTACTATCAGCTTTTGGATCCAGCTACTCATGTGAACACTTATTTTCCCAAATGAAATTCATTCTCAATGCATCGCAAAACAGGTTAACTAACTAACAAAAACTCAGAGTCATGTGCTCTGTTAAAAAACAATGAATTATCACCCAAATATCTCAAACCTTACAGGGATAATGAAACAGCCTCAAGGAAGCCATTAAAATGATGAAATGTTCTTAATTAAATAGGGGTTCATTTTATTTACATGGTGTTTCCTTTTCTGCTTACATTTTATGATTTCTTTCAAGTTGCAAATATAGATTTGATGATGATAAATGTGTAAATCTATATTTAAGGTATATTAGATTAACCCATCTGTATAATGTTTTTATTTTCTGTATGCTAAGATAATGTGTAATCTAAAATAGATATGTGACCTACCAGCAAAAATTGTTGTGAAAAGCAATTGAAAAATGACCCACTTGAAGAAAATGTTGCCGACCACCGGTCTAGAGTCTTCACTGTTCAGTCGGGTAGATAGTAGGCACAAACAGACATGGAATGAAATGTGGCTAGAACCGTGGAGAAACTGAAATTTGCATTTTACTTAATTTATACGATGGCTAGGGACTACCACAGGAGGGTCCTTACTTGATGGAAAAGATTAAATGTGTGACTACTAAGAGAATGGCTGGCAGTTCAAACCCACTGAGAGGGGTCTCAGCATAAAGGCTTGGAGATGTGCTTCTGAAAGCCCCCAATCATGGAACCAATATGGAATGCAAGCAGTTCTACTCTGACACATGTCATGCCTGCATGAGTTACAATCTATTGCAAATAGGTTGGGGGTTATCACAGGGGACAGTAGAGATAGAGGGGGTGGGGACTTCTGAGCAAGGCCCAAAGAGAAGCGTCAACAAGAGCATGATCCACCAAGCGTCCTATAACAAAGGAAGGGTGTGTACGCGGTGCTGGAGAGTTGATGGACTACAGACTAGTCAGCAGCCAGCACGCAAAAGCCGTGTGCCCAGTTTAAACATTTGAGCTTCATTATTCTAAACCAGCAGCCCTCAACCTGTGAATTGCAACCTCCTTTTCCAGGGGTCGCCCGATTCATAACCGTAGCAAAATGAAGAAGTAGCAACGCAAACAATTTTATGGCTGGGGGTCACCACCACATGAGGAACTGTATTAAAGGGTCACAGCAATAGGGCGGTTGAGACCACTGTCCTAAACACTCTAAGAAAATTATATCTGTGTTTTAGAAGTATCATTCTGACAGCAGTAGGAAGAAAGTGGGAGAGAGACTGGAGGCCAGGACACAACTTGGGGCACTGCTTAGAGCCTGAACAAGTGGGAAAGACAGCAAGGACTAAGACACAAGTTTGAGAGATGCAGTCCTTTTTGAGGGGTTGGATTTGCTGCTGGGAGAAACCACAAAAGGAAGACTCAACTAGAAAAAGTCAGCTGGCTCATCCCTACCTCTAGATCTCTACCTGCCACTATACTGAATTCCAAGGGAGTGGTCTGGCAGCCATGCCATTCAGAACAATGCCAAAGTAAAAGAGTAGGTAATGGAGACTTGAAGAAGACTAACCTTTAAACTGAGAAAATAAAGCGCATCAAGCAGATTGAAGAGAAATCAAGCCCAAAAAAACCCCACTCATGCCATCGGGTCAATTCTGACTCACAGAGACAAAGTAGAACTGTCCCCATGGATTACGGAGACTGTTAAACTTTATGGGAACAGAAAGCCTCATCTTTGTTCTGCAGTGACTGGTTGGTTCGAACTGCCAACCTTGCAGCTAGCAGCCCAAATCGTAATGACTTTGCCAGGGCATAGTAAAATCAGAGGGCCAAAAAGAAATAGAGAAGAAGGAGTTTGTAGAGACAAGTGGCCAAGGAGGCTAACCTCCGCAGCTTTACCAGTTGGTGTCCAGTTGATTCCAGTTCATGGTGATCCCAGGTGTTACAGTGTAAAACTGCTCCACATAGGTTTTCTGGGTATGTTAAAAAGAATCAAAACCCCAAGTATTTAGAAGATGAGGCTCATTCAGAGCAACTAATTATTCTATATGCACACAGACCATTTTCATTTGAGAAAAAGCAAACAGCTCCAAGAAGCTAGGTACAATGAGATTTACAGAGAGAAGAGGAAGAAGAAATATACAAGATCAACCAATGGCTAATTTTGACCAGATTGAACAACGCTTTTACCAAGATCAGTGGCTATCAAGATATCAGAGCATAGTCTCTGGCCCTCTATTGACCATAGTGCTTGAGATTCAAATTTCGTAAGTCTGGCTTCAAACAAGAAAGAAAAGAGGAGCAGTTATGGGTAAAAGAAAAGCCCCCGGCAACATTGATTTTGGTCAGGAATTTCTTTACAGTGGCCATTTGGTCTTATGGGTAAGAAAACCTTAAAACTCATAGCAAGGTGTCTTGTTTTAAGTTTACTTCTGACAGCTTTCTTTATGGAAGCAGATTGCCAGGCCTTGCTTACATGGTGCTTCTGGGTGTGGTGGAACCACTGACCTTAGGTTAGTAGCCCATCAGCAACCATGTGGGTCATCGAGGAACCTAGTCCATGCACCATCCCAATCCAAACTCACTGCCATCCCGTCAACAATGACTCCTCGTGACACCCCCACCCCCACCACCCCGTGGGTTTTGAGACTAACTATTTAAGGCAGTAGAAAGCCCAGTTTTTCTTCTGTGGAGCTGCTGGTGGTTCGAACTACCCTCGTTCAA
The DNA here is from genome assembly GCA_004026705.1 of Nesogale talazaci. Taxonomy (NCBI): domain Eukaryota; kingdom Metazoa; phylum Chordata; class Mammalia; order Afrosoricida; family Tenrecidae; genus Nesogale; species Nesogale talazaci. Next base: position 2,968 of record PVJH01010705.1, on the reverse strand, counting down.
GCACTATGAGGGCACTAAGAAGACAACAGTGGGTTTGGCAGTTAAGAGACTTAGGATGGGCTTGTAGGACGAGACACACAAACCCAGACCAAATTGAGTCACAGCGACCCTATAGGAGAGAGTAGAACTGCCCTGTGGGTTTCTGAAACTGCACATCTTTCTGAGGAGCGGCGTCCCGCAGGGGCTCTCTGTGAGTTGGCATGGACTCCAACTTAGTGAATGGGGCTTTGGGCTTTTTTACTGGAGTAGAAAACACCCTTCTCCCAAATGCTGATGGTCCCCAAGTAGAGATCTGGTGGCTAGCAGCCCATCTCCTGACCCCTGAGCGGGGCCTGGGAAGTGAACGACTATTTGCATTTGGCATTTCACCCGGCTTCCTCCCCAGGATAGCCTATTCACAGATGATTTTTAAACGTTTCAGAGTTTTGAACAGTTTGGGAGACATACATCCCATTGTCAGTCTAATGAAGCTATGTCTTTTCTGCAGGAAAATGGGCCCACAAATCAAGGGCTGCATTTCATTTCAGAGAATACAGAGACCTCCAGAAGTTGGCCTCCAGGGGAAGCCCAAATCCTCTCATTTATTGATTATTTGTAGGTTCTCACTGTAGACCCTCAAATCCTTACCAAAGCTTCAGTGTCCAGGGAATCTTAACCTAGAAGCCCTCAACTCCTCCACCCCTAAGTCCTCCTCCTCCTTCTCCCCCCCCCTCCCCCAGTCTCAGTGCAAGCTTGGCTCATTCGCATTTCCGGGCTTATTGTCCGGCTGCCTGTCAATCAAATCCAAGCCATTATACAAATTAGCATCTCTAAAGCTCTCCTCAGCAGCCTTTTCCTTGAGATGTGTAACAAATGTTTCCCAGGGTCCTCAGCCTCCGGGACAAAGAGGTCACAAATGCAGTTACAATCCTGGGGAAATTGCTTGCCACTTAATCCACCGCCTGTGGGGTTAGAGGTGGGCCTTATTCCCCAGCCTCTGAGGGCCGGTGGCCCAGGGCCAGCCCGTCACTTTCCCTTCCCATCCAGCTTCTTTCCGTCCTGGCTCACAGACATCCCTGGTCCACTCTTCTACTCCTTGGACAGACTTGTTAGCTGCTGTCAGTCAGCCTGCAGCAACGGGACAACATCCCACCCCACTCCACAATGGGACAACACTCCCTGAATCTGTTGCAACCCCAGGTTCACGTTGAATTGGATCCTTGTGATCCCTAAGATTTCCATTGGCTGACTTCATAGAGCAGATCTCTTAGCCTCCTGATCTGGCTTTCATCCGGAAGCCCCAGCCACTAGCGGTCAATACCAGGCAAGACACAAGCCTGTCCTGACATACACCGGTGGCTGTAGCATTGGTTGGGAATTTAACCAGAGTCTCCCACATGAGAGGTGAAACAGGCCCCGTCCTCCACCCCCCCCCCCAAAAAAAAACTGCCATCACCTCTCTGAACATAGCCTTGCATTCGCTCAAGGCACACCGCAGCCCCCCAGGGTAGATCCCCCCACCCCATGTGGTTTGGGTCATAGGACCCATAGAAAGAATGAACCGGTTGTGATATTTCAAGAGGAGAAACGAGGACACAGGAAGGCAGGGGAGGCGACCATCCTGCCTGTATACTTGGACTTTTAAATCAGCCTCACGGTAGGTGCGGCGAGGGTCTCCCACCTAGCTATGGTGGTGGGGATGGCGCAGGTCCAGGCACTGTTTACTTCTGTACACAGAGGGTCTCTGGGAGAGGGCGCTGCTTCCACAGGCACTAACAACAGCACATTGGGAAACCCTTACAGGGTTTTGCCACCTAAAATATGCAATGATAATAATAACCGCTCCAGTAGCAGCAGCAGCAGCAGCAGCAGCAGCCTCCCATTACTGTTCTCAGCAAACTCCCCAAACAAAGGCAATAGTCGCCTGGCAGAATTGGCAGAACTCAAGCGAACGGCGATCCGATCGCAGCAAGCACTCACTTGGCACCCGTTCCCGAGAGCTCCAGAAAGCCAGCGAAGTTCTCCACCAATCCTCCCCCAGCAAATTCCCATGCTAATACCAGAATGCAGATCTGTGGGGCTAAGACTTGCCTCGCAGTACCAGGGACTGCAGGGGGCCCCGCAGACAGGCGCAGGCTGTTTCAAGCCTCAGCCAGCCCGACATGGGCCCTTTAGATTTCACAGACACCCTCTCTGACTACAAACACACACTCACACACACGCAGACACACACGGGCGCCCACGCCATCAGCAGGCAGAAGCCGGGTGGGAATGTGCAATCACACCTCTCTTTCTGAGACACTGAGATCGTTCTTGATTTGAGAACTGCAACAGTCTGTGTGGTGAGAGGGTAGGAGGTTTCCAGGAGGCCCAGGTGGGGTTTGGTGCTCTGGCATGGTTCTGTGCGATTTCCACTATGCCAGATTCTTTCTGGAGGCCTCCCCCCACTCCCAACCCCCAGCCTGCAGAAGGGCGCTTGTTTGTAGTGTCACCAACACAGTACAGAGATTTGTTCGTATTTGTCAGAGCACACAGATGATTTATATTTCATACGCCATTTACTCTTCCCAGTGGCACTGGGAGGCACCCCAAACAGGAATTTATTGGCTTTATTTTAGATCGATGGATGTGCAGATGAATGGAAGCGCACATGGATGGGTGGATGGATGGATGGATGGAGAGTTGATGGATGGGTGGATGGACACATGGCTGGCTGGCTGGTTGCCATGGAGTTGATTCCAACTTATGACAAAACATTGCCTGGTCCTGCACCGTTTTCACAACTGCCAGCGTGTTTGACTCCATTGTTCTAGCCAGTGTGCAAGTCCACCTCCCCACTGGTCTTCCTCACTTTACTGGCCCCTGACTCCAAACATGACGTCCTGCAGCAGTGGATCTCTCCTGATGAAATTCCCAAGCAGGCACGGTGGACCATGCTCTTTTGTGACGCATACGATTGGCACCACCTAATTTGGGGAAGTCGTTGCTT
>PVJH01010704.1:8584-72583 GCA_004026705.1 Nesogale talazaci | reverse complement strand
GGTGGATGAAAACTAGCGGTGGGTTTCTTGGACCTTCAAAAAGCATCACGTATCTCTTCACCAGGTACTCTGTGGTTTTGTTAGTGTGAAAAGAAGATTCTCGACAGCGATGAAATATGCAACTTTCCTCTAGTTCTTAAGTGCTTCCTTTCCCTCTCCCCTGCCCCCCCCCCCACTATCATGGTCCCAGTTCTACCTTATAAATCCAGCTAGACCAGGAGGTGTACACTGGAACAGATAGAAACTGGAAACATGGGGAATCCAGGACAGACGATCCCTTCCGGACCAGTGGTAGAGTGGTGATACTGGGAGAGAGGGGTACAAAAGGGGAACAGATTGTAAGGATCTGTACATACCCTCTTTCCTGGGATATGGAAAACACGGAAGTGGATGAAGGGAAACATCGGACCATGTACTATATGACAGAATGGTACTAATTTATAAATTATCAGGGGTTCATGAGAGATGGGGTACGGGGGGGTGTGGAATGAGGAGCTTATTACCAAGGGCTTAAGTAGAAAGCAAAGGTTTTGAGAAAGATGAGGGTAGCAGATGCACAGATGTACTTTGCACACGATGGATGGATGGATTGGGATGAGTTGCATGAGCCCCTAATAAAATGACGATTTTCTTTTAAAAAGAAGATACTAGAGAGCTACATCTAGAGCACAGATGGCACCTCGACAAGGGTGGTGATGGAGCTGGTGCCAAGGTTTTGTTCAGTGTGTGTCAGGGAAGAATGACCCAAATGCATTATTTTTTATAGTGCAAGTTACTTTCCTAGCTTTAGCAATCGGACATACCAGGGATTGTTTCAATGATGTCATTATTCCACTACCATGGTATTCAAGTGAGATGACTCTTTCACATTTCAAAGAGTGAAATCTTATATTCCCTTATATAGGGAATCTTATATTGATTCCCTAGGCAAATCCTGAGTGCTCCTTAGTCAAATTCCTCCTTGCACCTGACCTGTTTGTACTATTTTCTATCAGTATTCTGAAAGATAGTAGCTCAAATAAAATGTTACTATTTCTCTGGGGTTTGGCTTACCAAAGATTCAGTTTAATGCCAAATTCTAAAACCTCAAAATTAGAATGAATCCACCACTGTCAAGTCGATAGCAACTCACAGGACAGCGGAGAATTCACCTGTAGGGTTTCCCAGCTTGAGAATCCTTGCGGAAGCTGACCGTCACCTCTTGCGCCCAGGGGGCAGCTGGGGGACCACACCTTGGCTCCTCTTTACTTTAGTAGCCCTGGGCCCTCGGTTAAAATGAGGGATATTGGAAAGGTTACCTTGGTCTCTCAGAAGAGTTAATAAAAAAAGGAGCTTCAGAAAGCGCATTATAAAATTCCTTGATCTCTTCATTCCATTCTTCCACAAACTTCCGAAGCCTTCTGGCTAAGAGGGCCTGTGTCCCTGCTTAGGTGAATGGCCCCAGCTGGCTTCCATTATGCCTGACTGCAGTCCTGAGCACATTTTTCCCTGGGAACATATTGTTTACATCTTGACACATTCTCCCCCATGTGAACAAAAGACTGACTTACATCTTGACCTTTTGCTTCCTGTGATGGCATGCTGAGCCCATTCATCTTAGATCTGATAGAGAACTGACACTTTTTACAGGGGAAAAAAAAATCTTAAACGTAGGTTTAAGTAAACTCCAGGTTCAAGTAAACTACACATTTCTTAAGATTTTGAGGGTGTGGTGACCCCTTTTCCCAGTGAATCCTGGTGCCAACAGCTTCTCAAAAGGAACAGTGTCATGGCAGCCATCCAAGCCTGAGCCAGCAGGTGGGAGAGGAAGCTGCCCAGCAGGGGTCCTGAGCAGTGCAGTCAGGCTCCACCAGGAGGACAGGCCCCAGCCCCCGTCTGCACTGGGAGGAGTACAGCAGTTGGCAGGCCTGTGACTGTGCCTTGCGAGGGACCTTAAGCTCAGGGCTGGGGTGCAGGTGCAGAGTATTTCAAAACATGGAGGTTGTCCCTCTTTCGGCTAGAACCCAACTCTGTCCTCACTTGGCAAGGTCCTAGGTGAGCAGCCTTGTGGCGTGCCTCTTTCTGGACTGTGATGGCTCAACAGTCAAGGGAATAATTACAGAGTGCCATACTGAACCCAACTCCGGTCCCCTTTCTCCACTCACAGTCTAGTCAACAGAAATTGACCATTCTGCTGCATCTTCACCGATGATGTTGGGCATTTTTTCCCTTTTTAATTTTTTTAATTGGGAATACTATTTTATTCAATCATTTGTGTTTTCCAGGGAAACTCTGGCCCTTCAAAATTGACATCCTTGCCCGTGAGTTTCTTATAAACTCCAGAAAAGGTTTCAACCTTACAAGTATCGAAAAGAACATCACAAACCTTTTAAATCCACTAATCCTAAAAAGACGCTTCGATAAGATTGTGCCTGTATGATTCTTCTCCCCAGCAACAACAGCTTTTTTTTACTCTTTGAAGAAGCATGTCATCACATATGAACGGTTTTGGCATAAGAATAGTGATTCTGCATGCTGCTTTACCAACCTGGGACATCTTCCAAACTTTTGGTTTGAGATATGAGAACTGAATAGCCCAGCAAGAATCAATCTTCGCTAAAGCACTGTAAAGAGAGTGCTGTCCAGCTAGTTGCACTAGTTTGGGTAATATAGAACGAGGTGTGATATAAGTATCCAGTGACATTTATACCAATCCATTCCATTGGATGTTTTTTATTCACGACATTTGCAATGAATCAAAATTCATATGAGAATAGTTTAAGAGTGCCCACTCAGATGAATTCCCAGCAGTGATGGCACCAGAAACACCACAAGAATCGCGTAAAATAAGTGTACAGAAGTTGCCCTTCATGGAGCCGAGGATGAACCCCAAAGTGGAAGCTGCTTTTCTTAGGCGAATAAAAGGCTGCTTACATTGCTCAGGACAAACGCCTGAACTCGCTGAAGCTCCAGGAAGCCCCATGACCATATTCGTCCCAGAAGGTTGCCATGGGGCATCTTTGATAGTTGGATGCGAGTTTGACCCTGGCGTGATTTTTACTCACATTTTGATCATCCACCCTCACATGAACAGCTCTCACAATATCCAGTTGTTCTTCCTGGTGTTCTCAGCTTTGGCCTTTAAGCAAGGGATTCATGCTCACAGCCTTGTGCCTTCATCTCCAGGCCTGAATTGTTGTTTTCTCTTGAAGGTCTCTCTAGAATAGATGGCCCTGGAGTTTCAGAGCCAATTCCTCAGTACTTGCTGTATTGCTGAGAGCTGGGTTTAATGTGGTCAGTGAGTGATTGCCAAGAGTTCTCACCATGGTGTTGGTGTTTTACAAGGAGCTCGGGCAGCTGGTTTGCAAAAGACATTTGCAGAGACCACACCACTCCATCCCCAGTTGATTATGCCTCTGTGACTCCCCCTGACTATTGGCCAGGGATATGCAAAACCTTGCTATCCGAGAGTGCATTGAAAGGTGGGTTCATGCAGGTGTCATTACATTGTATTTTAACATCTTATCCTTTGTTCTCCTTTTTGACTCATTTCAAATTGTTCCTGATTTTTTTTAAAATTTTCGACTTGCTTTTGGATTGAGAGTTTTCTGTTTTGTTACAATTTTTTGTATGAATTTCATTATATGAAATCCAGGAGAGGTAAATCTATAGACAGTTCATTAACTAGGTTAATAGTTTCTTAGGATTACAGAAGGGGAGGTTGAGAGGTAATGGGGAGTGAGACATAATGAATCCAAGAATGAAAAAACAGTTCTGCATTTGATTGTGGTGATGGCTGCACAACCCTTGTTAATGGAACTGAATTGTCTGGTATGTGAATTGCATGTCAATAAAACAGTTACATTTAAAAAAATAAAAAGGACCTCTGAGTGTCAGTGGCCAACCCAATCAATTAGGAAAGAGAGGGAGCATGACGGATTAGAAAGGGGAGGGATAAAAGAGTGAAAAGAATTTAGGGAAAGAATAAAACAGGCCCTTGGGGAAAAAAACAAAGAAATGAACTTCAATACATACTAGAAACATATGTTATAAGCATGGTCAATAAGCCTGGCCTCAGCCTGCTGGGTAAGCTAATTATTCTGAAGAAAGTAGTTGCCAAAAATCAAAGAAGAAATTGCAGGAGGAAAGAGCAAATGCATGGCCACGCATTGCCAGGTTTTAACAACAGAAAGAGGTCTGACGGTTGCAGTCCTGGCTCCCTTAGAAAGAAGAGGAAGGAAACTGCAAATAGCTCTGTGAAGAAGGGCCCCTGGAAACACGGGGTGAGTATGGAAGAGCAGGAACTAGTGAGGAGATGTCCCTCTGCCCAATTTAGTCAGGATTTTCTCCTCCTAAAAATTGCTAACATTTGGGACGGTTTTGGAGATCTTGCTATGATCTCAACATGCACTGGCTGGGACATTCTTAATGTTTCCAGAACAACATTTTGATTCTGAAAATGGTACCTAAATTTAGAGGGACAAGGTTGAGTGCAACAAAGTTTCCACATTTCATGTCATTCATTGGCCTGCTTTTGTTTGTTTATTTGTATGGCTTAATGTCGTGGTGGAGTATGTTCCTTCTGCCCCCTACTTGCAGAAGATGTGTCAGCAAGGCTGTCATTTTCAGTATTGTGTAATCATTTTCCACTCTGCGTTATGTTGTGGAGCCTAACTTCTGCCTGTGTTTAATGCAGCAGAGTTAGGTTGTATTAAAGAGAGAATATACAAGACAAATTCTTTGCCATCAATTCGGACTCATTGCCGCCCTACAGGCACAGGAACCCCCATCTTTCTCCTGCAGAGTGGCTGGTGGTTTGGGAGTGCTGACTTGGCGGCTAGGAGCTCTATGTATCACCCCTACACCCCCCAGGGCTCACAGGGACATGGAAGACGCTCTGTGAGCTGAATCTCTGGAGTGCACACAGGCAATGCTCACTGGCTTGCTTTGAGTTGGCATCGTCTGGATGGCAGAGAGTTCGTTTGAAAGAGAATATAGTCATTTGTTATGTGACTGTGGTGGGATTGCTGTGTGGTGTGCTTTTCCTTAAGTCACCACCGTTAAGCCACGGCCATGCATCACCTTTAATTTTATAAGAGATGGAAGGAGCAATAGCGAAGAAAAGGGGAGATCCTTACCATCAGGAAAGAAGAGTCATCAATGGACCACATCCCGTGGTCCAAGAGGAAGACTGATGCCAACACACCAGGACCTCTGCAAGGAAAGCTGGGCCCACAGACCTTGAAAGGAACCAAGGACCTTTGTCCTGCAGCAACAAAGAAAGAAGGGCTTTCCCTGGGGCAGACACCATGCATTTGAACTTCCAGCCTCCTACACTGTGAAAGAACACACATCAGCTTTTAAAACCATCTACTACTTGTGATGTTTGTTTGAGATAGCTAACACACTTATCTATATAGTAAACAGAGCTTGGGCTTTGGAGAGTCAGCAGCTAGATTTACTGCTCTTTGACAATGGGGAAACATGTTTTCTCTGAGCCTTGTTTTTCTTATCTAGTAATGAGGAGAAACTGATTTTTCAGTTTGAGGTTTGTACAAAATAATGCAGATTACATGGCTGGATATAGTAGAAAGATGATTTCTTTCCCATCCCTTTATATGCAAGATAAGAAAGATTTGCCAATAAATAAAAATATACTTCACTATCGATTCTACCTCTAAACGCTTGGGATTCACTGGAGAAGGTGGGAACCAGCCCAAGAGTGGAAATATTACTACCCAGAATAAGAAGTGACCCAAAAAGGTAGATCTCCGCCCAGAGCAGAACTAAATGAGAAACATTAAGATCGGTGTCAATACACTAGCAACAATAGTAATGCATCTATATGCATATATTTGAAAATGGGGACGCTCGACTTTCATTTTCTGCTTTTAAAAATTAAATTCAAGGAGCAGTGTATTGAATGAATATTGTCTTCAAAAAATTCTGCTTAGAGCTGAGCCCCGGTGGCGTCGTGGTTGTGCGCGGGACTGCGGCCCACTGGGACGGAGGTTCAATTCCAGCAGTGGGGCTGGGCCTCCTACTCCCACCACCGGAGAGCGGTGATGTCAAAAAAAAAAAAAATTCTGCTTAGCAGAATGAAGGTATTCAATGATAACTATAAAAAGAAACTCCAGAACTGTTACAGGCTAACTTTTTTGTTACATGTTTTGTTTTCTGGTATCCTAATTCAGCAGGAGACATTATTTGAATAATCTGGATAGGTTGCTAACATCTGTTAGGTTTCAACTAAAACTAGCTTAACAGCGAGTGATGGTTCATTTGTCAGCTCATGATTTTGTTCAAGCGTCTATGGGATGTCATATAAAGTTATTAACTGAAACAACGTTTCTACATGGTTAAGCTGGCAGATCTGAAGTATCTGACTTTCTATCATGAACAGTTAAAAACCTGATTGTCTTTTCAGCATTGTGAGGGCAATAAAGGAAACCATGTACTTGTAAGAAACAATCCCAGAGTGGAAATATTATTACCCAGAATAAGTTCTCCCAATAAGCAGATTGTATCTTCTACACCAAATGCAGCTGAGCCATATGGTGTATACGAGGTGATTTCAATTTGAAAAATAATAACTAAGACCTTCATTCATAGGCAATCCTGAGGTGGCTTCTGGGACATCTGGTTTCAAGTAGGCTGGCAGTTGGCTCTCTCCAGAAGTTACATTAATTGGCCTGTGGAGTAAGTTGTTTAAGAATAACTGTGTAATACTGGAGAACAGCTACTCCATTCGGTCATTCTAGTTTTAGTGTAATTAATTGTGAAAATGTTTCTAAGAGTAATCAACTCCATGCAGCTGTACCACTCAGCAAAAAGCAAGACTGGTGAAGTTACTAATTTGACTAATACAACAAAGGTCAAAAAGCCACTAATACAAAGCAGATATTTGTTTTTTCTCACACAATAGTAAGTGGTCCTGGGCAGGTTTTTTGGTGTCAAACTTATACTATTCCTGAAGCTAAGTCTTTGTGAGGAAACACGATGGGCCAGCATAGTTGAATATTTGCCAGTCATCTAAATGTGTCCCATTTCAGGAGCTAAATATTTCCATGAACATTCCTTCAGTAAATGAATAACTTGCCCTTTAAACCCGAAGCACATATTTATTTCTTCATTCTTTTGGCTAGCACTGTTTTATCCAGTCTTAACTTCTTAAAATTAGTCAGACAGAGACAAGTGGGAAGGTGTAGACTTCTCACTTCAACCGTCTGCTGAAGATGAAGGGAAATAGTGCTATTCAAAGACATTCTGTCCTTAGAAATTTAGAATTCAGGATGGAAATAAACCTAGTGACATAAGAATGTTTGAAAGATATTCATCAACCCACTGAAGAAGGCTGAGTTACAAAAAAAATTCCCAATACCTACAAAGTTGAGAAGTAAGTGTTTTAAATCATCCTTTCTGATCTTTTATTTGTTTAAAATGTCAATCAGTATCTGGAGAAAATAGAGCACTGTTATGAAATCATAAAAATTTACAAAATAGTAGGATCTTAAGCAAATAACAATGGATATGGAGAGTTGCATATTGGCCCTTATACAATGGCCAGCCTTTAACTCTAAGAAAATAATACTTGTAATGTTTTCTCTCTATAATGTTTTGAATTTGTGGGTATGAGCGTGTATTTTTAAATCTCTTTAAAGCATTTATTTCAGTTAATAGGTCTCATTTGTTTTATGGTTTCCATTTCCCATTAGTAGAACTTTCTAGAAGCAAATGTCTTGTTTCACTCCAAATGTGAAAACAAATGAATAAAATAGAGTGATCATATATTAATGTTTATTTACTAGGAACCAATAATGTTGATATTCTCAAAAAGCACTGTTAGTAGATGGTTAAATTTTCTAATGGTATCAAATGATTGACAAAAAAGAAAGCAAAAAATGTCTTTATGTGTTCTCAATAGCATATATGTGTAGAAAAGTAACACCAACTAGAGTAGCGCATGTGGAGAGAATTCACACTTGCAGAGCCATGTTAAATGGAGGCAGACTGTGTAGAATAACAGTAAGATAAATTAAGTCAGATAAAAATAAAGTGGCAGCTTGAAAACAGCCAACCTGGGCACGGGAGTATCTTCATATTTTTCCCATGCTCTATGTATCTAGCATGGCGATCAAAATAGAAAAGTCCCTATGGTTGTAGACCTCACTATCATTTTTTATGGTGATAGTTGACAAAGGAAAAGATGGAAATAGATTTACTTTTGGAACATGTTAGCTTAGTCTGTGTGAAAGCTATAATCGTACTGATTCAAAGTTAATTATGGGCGAGTCAGAAGGGAGACTCCATGTTTCCTAAAGGAGGAAAGAAACTTAGGAAGCATCAAGAGTGTCGTATTTTTGTTTTTAGGAATAATTCCTGAACCCTTGGGTGATACGCTTGCTTTAAGAAGGCCTCATTCAAAAAGAAAAAAAACAAAGGCCTCATTCCTTTAGAAGATGATAAAGTGGAGGTGAAGCTACCATGAATCAAAGGCATTTATGATGAAAACTGGTGAAGGAAGAACAGAGACCATTGGCCTTCTTGGTGTCGTGTCAGAAATAATTGGAGTTAGTAAATGATACCCACCCAATTAACAGTAGTTTATTTCTGTCAACTTTAGCAAATCTCCTGCCAATGAAATGATTACAAAGCATATCTTTCTGTTAGACACCAGCCAGATATTTGGCTTATTTTGTTAGAATGGCCACTGAAAATAAACAGTCTAGTTCTTTTATGGAATTCTATAGAATTATGCCAGTGAGTGCCTGAGTACAGTCCTATTAACATGGAGAATGATTTTCCTTTGGCTTGCTCTTAACATCTGACCCGTCCTCAAATCCTTTAGATATTTCTTATAGGGTTTTTTCACTCCCCAGTCCTTCCTTTGCAATTACACTGCTAAGGAGAACTGCAGGGAGCACTACTTAACATTCATTGTCCTTAGGATGGTAACCAAGTCATCACGTACCCTCTACCTGGGTTCCAGATCATAGATTGCTGTCCTCGGCCGTTGGTTGCAGGACAGCACAATGCCTCCACAGCCTCCACTTCCTTTGTCTGCCACCTGCAGCCAGACCCTTTCCCTTGGAGATCCCCAACTTGCCTTACCGTGAGACAAAAGCATTCCCTAGCCATCTCCCTCACTCTTTTAAAGGGTAATGGAAGTACAATCTATTGATCATTTCTCCAAGGAAATTTCCTTTTGATATCTTCCATGTCAGCTGACCCAAAGAACTAAAAGCCGGTGACACCAGTGCTGCAGTTCTGCGCGTGGTGTAGGACACCAAGTTGTTTGGCAACTAACTATTCCCCAAGTTTCAGGCTTATGTTGCTCAGGCGAACTTCAAACAAAATTCTAGCTGCATCACTTCTACAGTTCTAGGTTATAAAGTAGTCATACCATCTAATTTATTCCTTCCCATTGCCATCCAGGAATAGGGGATATCCACAAGGGAGAATTTAAGGGATAGCCCTGAAGGGAAATTCCAATAAAACAACAATCCTTGGTAATAACAGTTAGTTGGGGTGTGGTAGTGGGGGCATGAAAAATATCATTTAAAGTCATTTTTTCTTAAAAACAGAATATTACTTTATGTATTTGACTATAAGTCGAGTTTTTTTCCAACACTTTTTTTTTGGGGGGGGGGCATCACTGCTCTGCGGTGGTGGGAGTAGGAGACCCAGCCCCACTGCTCGAATTGAACTTCCATCCCAGTGGGCCGCAGTCCCGCGCACAACCACTACGCCACCGGGGCTCAGCTCTTCCAGCACATTTTTAATGCAGTTTTTGTGGTAACATTAGGTACCTCAGCTGATATTTGGGTCTGCTTATACTTGAGTATATGTGGTAACTACGAGGCGTGCTTTTCCTTAAGCAACAGGAAAGAAATTGGTTTTGTTTACTGGCTTGTTTCTGAAAAAATATTCTTGGCTCACATGGACAAAGACAAGCGGGATCAGCGAGAAGAACGAAGTTTTAGACGTTGGAAAGCAGATAGTTAAGGAAAGAAAGAGAAGATCATGCTGATAATGGGGGAAATTGAGCACAAATTTATAGGACAGAACTCTCAACAAGTAATTGGTAATACTAAGTACCTTAGGAAGTTAGGATAAATTTAGGAATAAATTTATTTAAAGGAATCTATTTAAAGAGTAGGTGGACCCAGGAGAAAAGACCTTATTCCACTGACATTAAGAACTCCTTACAGGAGAAATGTAAGGACGGTTCAAAATTAAAGAAAAAAAAAAGAAAGAAAACAAAAAACAAACCCCCCCAAAAAAAACCCTAATATAATGCTAGCAAACCAAAATTGAACCTTGGCAGCATAGCGGTTATGAGTTTGACTGCTAACTGCAAGTTCAGCAATTTGAAACCACCAGCCACCCTTCTGGAGAAAGACTGGGCCTTCTACTCCCATAAAGAGTTACAGTCTTGGGCTGAGCCTCGGTGGCATAGTAGTTGACTATGGGACTGCGGCCCACTGGCTTGGTGGTTCAAATCCAGCAGCAGCTCTTCAGGAGCAAGGCTGGGCTTCCCAGTCCCACCAGAGGGCAGTGATACACCGCCCTCCCCCCCCCAAAAAAAGAGTTACAGTCTTGGAAATTCACAAGTCCCCTAATGTAGCTGTGTCCTATCGGGTCGCTGTAAGTCAGAATTGACTCAGTGACAGTGTACTTGAGCACAGCAAATATTTTTCCAAAAAAAATAAAAAGTTTAATGTTTATCTAAATGGAAAAGTATAGCTTATATGCCAAATGAGCATTGTTTTCTATTGTCTGTTGTATGAGATACTGTGCTTGATATTACTCTCTATGTGCTGATACATGAAATATTAGGCACAATAAGAGAACATGGAAGTCAGAATTTTTTACCCGAAGAACATGTTTTAGTTTTGCAACAAAGATTTAGTTTCTGAATTTTTCTTTCAAAAATGCAACAAAAAGTGTTTACCAAAGCATTACATTTGTGTTTTATTAGAAGATGTACATATCTATCTCTGTTTGAGGTTACTGAAACATATCTCATGGAAATGTAGTAAAGGAATAGTTAGCTAACAAAAAAACCCAAACAACCAGTCAGCTTAGTCTATACCTCTACAGAACAAAAGAAAAGAATCTTTATGGTTGCAGAAAAGCATTTGCTAAAACCCCGCACTCTATTTTAACACCCGAAAAAGGCTGGTCTGGCAGGGAAATTCTCCAATATAGTTCAGCCAAAATTTTGCTTAACAGAGAAATCATGCCAACTTAATAAAACAAAAAAATATGGAAATGTCACCCACAGGAGGCTCAAAGTTTCAAACCTCTCCACTGTTCTGCTCTTGTCCAACTCACAGGACAAAGTGAAGGACAAAATTCAGAGAAAAGGTATGAATGAGTGAGTTTATTAAAGGGGATACTTTGGAAAAGAAGCCCAAAGGGCCCCTAGTTAGTCTTAAGGGCCAGGCAAGATGTGAATCTGGACCTTGGGGTCAGCTAACGGCTGGCTTTCAGCTATTGGCTGGCTCTCTAGCATATCTCCTCCCTCCAGGAATGTGTATTCCAGCCCCTCAGACTTCATGCTGTGCTCATGTCTCAGATCTGACACTCAAGAATCTTGTCCGTCTTGACGGCAATAGGGTGAACATTTGCCATCACTGGGCCATTTCATCATCGCCATTATCTTCACTCTCTTCCACTCCTGGGGATCTGTTTCATTCTGCCCTTCTCCTTGCTGTGTGCTGGAGAGATAGGTATTGGGGAACCATGACTCCACCTTTCCTCTGTATTACAATTTCTGTCCTAGTCCCACCTCCATCACCTCTTCTCCCTTTGCCAGCCTCTGACTAGCTAACAATGCGAAGCTGGTGTTTCTCAAGATATCTTCCACTTCTTCCTTTCCGAAGAGAGCTTGGGTGGTGCTGTCAGCTTAGCATTGCGCTGCTAACCATGAGGTTGGCAGTTCAAAGCCAGCAGTTGTTCTGTAAGTTAATGTTTCAGTTCTCTGAAGATGTAGGTTCTTTACTTTATCTCACAGGATGTCATGACTTGATGCCGTATTAAAATACAGGATTACTTAGTGGGAAATGAAACCTCTTTGCATGAAAGATGCATGTGTATTTTGATCACCTGACTGTCCTATTGCTGCTGGACAGGTAATTGTCTGCCTTTCCATGGGCCCTTATGAAAGAAGTAGAACTATGTAATCCAGAGCATTACATCATTTTCAAGGGAAAATGGATGTCCCCAATGTGACTAAGGTAGCATGGATAATGGCAGGTTTAGGATTAGATTACTAGAGTAACTTGTAACTAGTTTACTAAAATGTTTCCTTCCTGTTACATTAAAAGTTAACAGAATGATGGCTGGGGGTCTACTCTCGTGTCATTATGAGTGCTAATTCACTCATTGGCAATGAGTTTGTTGGTTTTCAGACTATGGTAAAAACTATGCCTTCCATGTTGGATTTCTAACCAATATACTTCATAACCAGCCACCTCCGACTGATAATGAAGACCATGCAGACTGTTAGAATGATGGGTTTTAGTAGAGTTTCCATACTAACACAATGAGGGAAAACATGGTGAACAACTTACAAAAACTAGCCCGTGAAAACCCTATGGATTACAGTGGTATGACCTGCAGCTGATCACTGAACCAGCACAGGACCCAGCAACATTCTGTCGTGTTGTGCCAGGGGTCGCCACAAGTCACGGGCCAACTCCCTGGCAGCTAACAAGAAGTTCTGGACACTGACGATGCATTCTCTGTGATTAGTCTCACTGGACTCTCACAACTGCTCGCCAGTGGGTATTCCACCTGGCAGAAGATGCCAAGTCCAGCCTCGAGTGTTTATAAATAATGGGACCAAGATTTGTATGAGACCTTGCCTTCATAAGTGTTTAGGACAGGCTTGTCTGAAGTATAACACTGAAATAAGTTGTAAGCAATGAGGAGGAGCCAAGCTTTTGGAAATGTAGGTGTTGGCATGCCACACAGAAAGAACTGAAGCACCTGGGACTGTGAAGAGTCTAACAGAGGTTAAGCCGTATTGAGGTGTCTGGCTTTTATTCTAAACTGTCAGAGGGATTTATGGGAAGAGTTGAGTAATATTTAGCTGACTGATAATATTAGAAATTCATCTGAGATATTGAAAGTAAATTCAAGTGAACGAGAACAAGAGTTGAAAAGGGGCAAGTAGTTAGAAAGAAAGCAATATGTCCCACTGGAGCTTCCTCTTCTGGGCAGCCCACATTCCTTATTTTCAACCATGAATCTAAGCCAATGGTTCTCAACCTTCCTAATGTCACGAGCCTTTAATAAAGTTCCTCGTGTTGTGGTGACCCCCCCAACCATAATATTACTTTCATTGCTACTTCAAAACCGTAATTTTGCTACTGTTATGAGTGAGGTGACCCATGTGAAAGGGTCATTTGACTCCCAAAGGGGTCATGACCCACATGTTGAGAACCACTGCTCTAAGCAGAGGCTTCAACCTAGTTCTATTCTGTTGGATGTCCTCTGATTTGTCAATGCCCCTTTCAGCCATGAACATAGTACTCTCACAGTTACCTCCCTTAATCATAACACCTTGTGGACGGATCCCGAGTTTACTCGTGTTTGTGGTTTAATGCAAAAAAAAAAAACCAAACCTAACAGCTGAAACACTTGGGTAAGTTGGTAAAAAGATATCTAGTCTTTAATGTGATAAGTAAAACCATCAAATGTAGTTTCAGATTGACCTCTGATTCCCTACCAACTTTGACCCATTTGAGGATGGGGTTAGGGCCATGTCAAGCAAAGTGTCATGGCTCTAGGTTAACTTTTGCAAAGCCAAGAATTTCACCCCTTACCATTAGTAGTGATAGATTATTGCTGATAACCCTTATTAAGAAAAATATTAAGATCAACTCTTGTTTCTGGAGTTAAAACCCTATTTTGAGTGCAAGCGTTCCTTTCAGCAAAAGAATGATTTTCCTTTCAAGAATTTTGAATTTCCCCTAT
This sequence comes from Nesogale talazaci, assembly GCA_004026705.1. NCBI lineage: Eukaryota > Metazoa > Chordata > Mammalia > Afrosoricida > Tenrecidae > Nesogale > Nesogale talazaci. The sequence goes on along the minus strand of PVJH01010704.1, from coordinate 58,618 downwards.
TTCGTTGAAACTTCTCCTCCTTGCCCCAACTTTACATTAGTGGTTCTAAGGGCCTTTACCTATTTCATGTTGGCTTTATCTGGGACCTTTCTGAGAAATCAGAATCGTACTGTTTCATGAATGATGGAGAACTAGAGAGGAACCAATGAAAGTCTTTAACTTCGTTTCCATATGTTGTAGCTATCTATGGAAGCAGACTAACCAGAACCAATTTTTCTAATATTTCAGTGGAATATATATACACACACATACACACACATACACATATACATATGCACATACATACACATGCACACATATACCAATAAAGAAGTATGATTAGCTGGCAGTAGCAGATACCTCATTATAAGGTTTAGAGAAAGGAAAGATTTATTCTCTCAAAGTGTCCACAGGTGGGCAGTCCAGACTCACAGTCTCAGGCTCTCTCTGTCTTTCTGTTCAGACATCCTGAGTGTATGGTTCTCATCTTTAACTTGGTTATGAGCCCTCCAACCACACTACTTCCCTGAACCTCATTCAGTCCATCAAGCTCTGTCCCTGGTGATCAGCAGCAGGCTTTTCATCCTGCTCTCAAGCCTTGTTCTTCTGAGCACCCCTTTAAAATCCATGTTTCAACATCATGCCTCCTGAACAGTCAACACTTCCTTTTTCCAACATAGTCTGAAAAACTTGTTCCCCTAGAACGTCCCTCAAACTGGTTTCTTTCTTTCCGTCTCCACTGCTGCTTCAGTTGTCTCCCACCTGAAAATTGCAGCACTCACTCCACTCACCCTGGGGGATGCAGGTTCCTTCATTTTACCCCTCATTCCCAAATGGATCAATAGAGAGCACAGTCTGACTTACTAAAGAGAAGATATTTTGTTTCGGGATGGTGGAGTCATAGATGCAATTGACTTCTACTCTGCCATTTATTAATTGTACAGGCGTGTGTGCATTTTCCTTTCGAAGCTGCTGTCTGTTCGTTTGTAAAATGGAAATTATACCAGTGCCTATATCTCAGGATCGATGTGAGGGCTAAATGGAAAATAAAAATGCCAATGGTCTAGAAAATGTCTGGCATTCAGTACGTACTCAAAAAATTGCTGTCACATCTATCAATCACTCCTCCATCAAAACATTTGATATAATGGCTACTGTACTAGAAACAGAATCTCAGGTTAACATTCAGTACTTCTCATATATTGGAGCCAACCTACTATGAAAGTCTTATCCCCCATTTCCACCTTTTATATCAACACGAGTGAAACTGAAAAGAGCCCTGGTGGATTGGACAATGACTGGGAACCCAAAGGTCAGCAGTTCAAACCCACCAGCCACCCTGCAGGAGAAAGATTCGCTTTTCTGTTCCTGTAAAGATTTCCAGCCTCAATACTCCAAAGGGACTGTTGTACTGCCCCCCAGAGCATCCCTGTCCCTAAGAATGGACTGGATGTCCATGACTTGGTCTGGGCAATACCGAACCAGGATGTGCTTCTTAAATGTGTCCTCATTTTTTCCTGCCCAAGGGCTTTTTGTCAAGTGTTTCTGTTGAGGTCTTTGCCATGAAGCTTCTCTTCCCTGCCATTGCACCCTCACTTTTTCAGACATTTTTAAATGAAGCATTTCCTGATTTCTCTCCTATCTAATTCCATCCCAGGAATTCTGCAGAACTTCTAGTGTTGTTTTCCTGTGTGTGCCAGCCTATTCATTATATGAGTACCTGCCTCATTGACTCGGTTAGGCTCTCATCTTGAGAACAAAGACTAGAACTTTCATGGCCATTTTGCTTGAGTGTGACTGTGGTGTTGACCCTTTCACAAGGACACTTAGTCAAGGTTGGGAATTGTGTCTCAATTCCTACAGGAACTGTGCTCTTGAAATTGAGCACGTAAGGGCCACGGATGCCCAAATCAGTGTCCCTTTTTGGGGTGTTGCAAAGTTGCTCTATAAAAGGGACCTCATTGATTGTACTCATCCTTCATCTTGTACATCACTTTCTTCATTAACCTGGTCTGCCTGAGTAAATAGCCACTGTCCCTCAATTTCTGTGTAGACTGTGGTATAATTTACACAAAAGAGGGAAACGAAAGTTTGGAAGATGAATTTGCTATAAGCTACATCAAGCTGAAGCAACAACTTATGTTGAAATGTTACACCATTGCAGTGCACAATATTCTATTTCTTTAGTTTGGAAAATTTGAAGACTCTTTGTTAAGATTCCTGATGACACACTTCTGGCAGGGATCACAGAATGTGCAGGATCAGTACCACACAAGTGGTTGTGCAACACCTTTTCCTCTTACTGGCAGTTAAAAAGACAAAGGACCCATTTGGTCCCCCAAAAGAAAGTGAATCCTGCTGGGAGTGGGGTGTCAGCACCAATATTTTTGAATAAGAGAATCTTCTGGTCATCTTAAATTAATCTAGAATTATCATCTGGCATTTGGCAAATTTGACCTTGATGCCAGCAAAGTCAAGGGTGTTCATTTCTGTTCCTCACAAGAGCAATAGGTTAATATCAGACCATTGCCACTGTGACCCCTGGCCTTGGAAATATCGTCCATTTTCCACCCCCAGAAACTGCTGTGTTGATATCTATAGTTAAATTTTAAGTACTTCATTATTTAGCTGAAAACGGAAACTCTTGTTTGAAGATGCCTCAAAGTTTTCATCAGTTTTTCTACCAGGAGTGTGAATTAGTTCAAACCTTGTCTAAAATATAAGTTTAGTTAAAAAGAATAAAAATCATTGGCACTTAGACAATTAAGAGAAAGCCAAGAGTATGTTAATATTGTTCAAATCAAGACAAAAAATATCCTAACCCCTCAAAACCCATCTCATAGTCATTGAGTTAATGCCTACTCATACGTAGACACACTAAAGGATGAAATTGAACTGCCCAGGTGAGTTTGCAAGACTGTAACTCTTTATTGAAGAGTACTGCCACTAGCACAGTGGTCCTCAACTCATGAGTCACCGTGACCCCTTTAGGAGAAATGATCTTTTCACAGGGGTTGTCTAAGACCATCGGGAAGCACACATTCCAGATGCTTAAGGACCACCCACATGAGGAGCTGTGTTAAAGGATCACGGCATTGGGAAGGTTGAGAACCACTGCACTAGGGGCTGATGATTTGAACTGCTGGTCTCTCATTTAGCAGCCCGATTTGTTACCACTACATCACCAGTTCTCCAGGTTCGGAGTCATCAAGTCGGTTTCAACTCATAGCCATGTCCCTGTGATGTGACAGATGTGCCCCCTAGACTGTAACCTTCACCAGAGCTAATCTCCAGGCCTTCGTCCCAGGCTGCCGCTGGGTGGGCTCCAATCACCAACCTTTCGGTTAGCAGCCGGATGCCTACTTGTTGTGCCACCAGGGCTACTTAGTAGTAGTGCCAGACTCAGGATCTAGCGTTCAAGGGATTGCTAAAAATGAAGGAACTCCCATTGCCAGTATAAGTCATCGCTGGCTTATGAAACACCAACAGCCAAATCCTTGAAGAACCTGTGGCCATGGGGTTGAGTCATACTCCCAGTGATCCCATTCAACAGAATAGAGCTGCCCTGGAGGATTCAAACTATCACAACTTTCACCCACAGAGAAATTGCTGGATTGGAACCACTGACCTCTGAGTTAGCGACCAAGTACTAACTGAACCTTAGTGATCCCAGCCAGAACTGGTCAGCCATTGAAAGGTACTCTTTCCTCAATCACTCATGGCTACAGAGCTACATGGAAGGGAATGTAGGCAGAGGACAACAGAAGCGCTGGTGTTACCAAAACAAAAAATAAAAACACAAAACCAGGTAACAGACAGTACCAAATGTTAATTATGCAAATATTCCAGACCACAGATTAGTATTGTGAACAGTCTTTTTTTGCCCCAAATTGCCAATCTTTGATTTTCAGTTGGACACCACACTAATTCACTTACTCCCATCCAGTCTCTACTGACTCAATAAATTGCCTCATGTGAGTTTCCAAGACTGTCACTCAGAGTGCCAGTAGAGAATCCCTGTCTTTCCTGTGGAAGGATAGGTGGTTGTAGAGTTGCTGACTTTATGGTTGGCAGCCCAGTGCGTAACCACTATGCCCCTGAGCACCTTGCAGAACTACAGGCAGGCCTTATTTAACTTACATTCTGAAAGACTGTATGGCTGCAGGTGGATGGGAGCCCAGAGACCTTGTGCCTGACTGGATATCAGCTGCTTTGAAGCCAGGAGAAGAGCAACCATCCCTTGGTTCCTGAGAATAACGTAGGTTGCCAACCTAGCCTTCTTCCTCTTCTCTTTCTGTGCCTCCTTGGAACTAACCTATTTTGGTCTATTTGTGTTTTGTTGTTTTTAAATCAAAGTGATGCTTCTATATGCATAGAGGATAAGTGCTGAGATTCAACCATACGTTTCAGATTTTTGAGCTTGATTATTTTTAACACTGGTCAAAAGCAGGCTGTTCCCGTTCAACTGGAGTACATGATGCTCTCTGGAGGACTCCGCCCTCAGCTGCCCTCATGGAAGTTGGACTCCTAGGTTTTTATGAAACCTCCCTGCATTGTTCCGTGTTGGCCATGAATACAACTGTGAAATACACAGGCAAAACCATACTCATCTGTGAATGGCCTGTGACCACTTGTTTTCAATTTCTGCTGCAAAATGACAACAGATACCTTTGGTCCTGCGACTCAGAGCACACACCAGGCGCTGGACTAGCTTTCCTCATTGTCCTGTCACTATGATCTGGCTTCGAATAAAAACATCATTCCTCCCTTAGGAACTTCAGAATGCTTCCTAATGGGGAACAAGACAACTCAGAGAAAAGCAGCATTTCTCTTGTTTCTTTATGGGGACATTTACTATCATACAATAACAGTCGAAATGGCCTTTTCCTCCTTGCTTGTAAAGACGCGCTGAGGCATAAGAGGGAGGACACATTTCCAATAAAGATGGCAAGTGCAGCCCCTACAGCAGAATCCAAATGATTTCCTGCAATCCCAGTGCGGGACTTGCCTGAACACGTTTGGAGACGGGCTCTGTGGCATGCATAGGTCAGCCAGAGGAATCATTGTAAAAGAGAATTCTAGAGTGCGAGAGTGTCCAAAAATAGATTTCAGAGTTTGTAATTACAGTGTGAATGAGTTCAAATTTTTGTTACCTCAACTCACCATAAATCGTTCTGCCAGTCTACAATGTAGCCAAACCTTTCACAGGACTTCCTTCCTTTTGATTATTCATTGGACTCATTAAAGTCTTTTCTGCAAGCAAGACAATTGTGATTCATAGGGACCCTATAGGACAAAGTAAAACTGCCGGGGTAAGCTTTCCAGATGGTAACAGGAGTAAAAAGCCTCGCCTTGCTCCCTCTGAGTAGCCAGTGGTTTCAAGCTGCTGACCTTGCAGTTTTGGGCCCGAAGAGTAACTTGCTGTATCACCAGGGCGCCTTTTCTTGAATTCAGTCTCTGTGCAGTGAGCCCTACTTGGACTTCTTTGATCAACAAAACTGATGGAAGATCCTTCTCCTGCACAGAGCTTATATTTCAAACATAGGATATTTCCCAATATGTTAAAAAGTAGAAAAAGGTAGCCTAGAAGAAGCTAAGAGGGATTGGGGTCAGAGATGTTAAAAGTTGTCTTTTAAACAGGAAAGTCAAGTTTGGCCTCTGGAGATTATGAACATTGAAATGCAGAAGAAAGGTAGGGTAGGTGCTTTCTTAAAATTGGGTTTTCTTCTCTGATTCTTTCCAGTATGAGTGACTGTGCGGGAAAGGACTGGAAGGTGTACGGTGTGTGCAATGATAGGATGCAGATCTTTAGAGCCAAGAGGACAAGACAAATTTAACATAAAGCTACATAAAAACCCTCAGTGAGTACTTATATTTGGTAGTTCACATTTGTGTAGTGACCGAGAGGCAACTACTGCTGTTTATTTCAATTGGTTTACAAAATTCTCATGCTACCTCCTCACGTGCTCATTGCAACCCTTTGCCGCAGAGCCCATTCTTTGCTAGTTCTTTTAGGTGAAGAGTGGAAGGTTAGAGGTGTGCTAACCTTCAGGGACTCATCCTTCCTTGGTGACTCGTTATCTTCAAGATGAGATTCAAACCACTGCTCACAAAACTCAGTGTTCGTGTACGGTATCGTAGCATCACAAGACAGCATCACAAGAGACATACCTAAGAATACTAAGCTCAACAACTAGTAACTGACTTGTTCTGATATTACTATCAGTGTTACCATTACCAGTTATGTTGAAATACTATATTTGCTTATCTTTGTTATGATTGTGCTACACTGGGATAGTTTGCATAATTATGAATAAACCCCAGTATTTCTATAATGTTATAGAAACTGGTTTGATACATATAGAACACTTAGTCTGATATTCTTGACTACTGAAATATTGATGAAATGACTAAAATGAACCTAGTTGGGTGACTCACTTATTTCCACAAACAGAACTATTATTTGAAGGAATCTAACTACTAATTAGTTCACACAGCAGTACAGAGGGCTCCATGGGGGTGGGGCATTAGCAGTAGGGTTCAAGGTCAAGGACGTAAACAACTGAGTCTTTCCTCAGACAATGCAGGCAATCTACCCATAGGCAACAAACAGCAGAGCAGGTCATAGCAGTCAAGATGACAGAATTCACAAGTTATTTAAATTCAGATTGATTACTGTTTTAAAGCTAGTAATTAAGAAGACAATATTATCTATGGTTTTGGTGATCTGGATCTGGTAAAGAGATTAAGTTTTTCTTGTATTTTTAAAATATTCTTTACTTGCAATGCATATACTACATCTTTATGAATATGTGTGTGAGTGAGTAAGAAGAGTAAGAGAGCTAAGTCAAAGATGTCTGCCTTCAATGCATCCTGTGTTATTGACAGTTGAATGAAAACTTTCTGTAATTGTATTTGTATTAGGCAGGATACTCTAGAGATATAAAAACAGGGCACTTATGATTAGATAGATAGATGATAGATAGATAGATAGATAGATAGATAGATAGATAGATAGATAGATTCATACAGCAGGAAAGAATACAATTGCTAATTAGTCCACACAGCAGTACAGAGGGCTCTGTTCAACTTAATTTCATAGGACAGTTAATATACTGAAAGTCCTTCAATTCATGTGCAGCTGGGTTCAAGATCAAGCTGACTCTTCGCTCAGACAATGCAGGCAATCCACCCATAGGCAGCAAACAGCAGTGTGGGTCACAGCAGTCAGCAACTCAGAAGCTTAGGGAAGCAGACCCGGAATGTATAACAAACTCAAGCAATGCCAGATGACAATATTCACAAGCCTCAACCTCAAGCAATGTACACACCAGCAATGTGACAAAGCAGGTCTTGAAGGAGCCTCAAACTCTAGCAACATAATTCACGGTTGGCTGTCCCACAAGTAATGTAGCTCACAGGGTAAAGAAGAGAAGCTAGTTAGGGCAGCAGCATGCTGGTCAGTCACAAGAGAGCAAGAGTAAGAGAGCGGTGGGTTTTGCTGAAGCATTTATCTCTTTTCTCTCCAATCAAACTGTAGCCTGATTAATCCTACATATTCATATTAGCCAGGTTGGCACAATAAACCTACTTATCGTAGTATTCTTACATAGGATTTTAAGAAATAGGGTCTAATAACAACACTGTTTTTGAAAACCCAAACAGCTACCAGTGTCAGCAATATGTCAACAGCCAATGTAATCATAAAAAAGAAAATTTGTACCCCCAAAAGTTTTCCATAGATGTTTGTGATGATTGTAGATATGCATGCTCTGTGTCTATGTCCTTGTTGTTGCTAAGTACTATTGAGTCTCTTTCAACTCGTTGCAACCTTATGTACAATAGAACATTTTGGAACCTTCTCATGTTTGAGCCCATTGATGGAACTGTTGTGTCAATCCATCATGTAGAAGATCTTCCTCTTTTTCATTGCCTTTCCACTTGATCACGCATGATATCATTCTCCAGGGATTGGTCTCTCCTGACGGTTTGTCCAGAGTATGTGACACAAAGTCTCACTTTCCTTGCCTCTAAGGAACACTATTCCCACACTTCCTCCAAGATAGATTTGTTTGTCCTTTTAGCAAACCAGAGTCTGTGTCCTTACAGTATGTTTTTTAACCTCTTGATATTCGAACACTGTCTGAAAATTCTCATATATTTTAGGTCTGCTTTCAAGTCCATGAGCAATTGTTATGAATGTGTGAAATTGTACCCCTGAAGAAATAAAAAAGCAAACAAGTCAAATGTATTCCCTGAAGAAGAAGAAAAAAAACTCATATGTCTGAGGGTTTTATTTTACCTTAGGTTTAATATTTGGTGTAAGATGAATGAAAAGATTATAAAATTCAGAAAAGCAACTATTATTTAACTTTTGTATTATATAACTATATCAGGGCAGCAGTCTAATACTTAACCACTGTGCCACCAGAGCTCATTTTTAGTATTTTTAGAAAGCATTAAAATATCTATAAAAATAAAATTCATGAACAGAACAGAACCACTGCTATTTTGAAATGTTTAATATTCATATTTACATAATCCAGATGGAGTACATTCGGGATGAAGTTTTAGGATAAATTTTGCTCTTGAACAAATTTTATCTTTGAAAAGTTTAATATCAGAACCATTGAATATTTGAGGAGATTCTACCCAGGACTGGCCTTGGAAAATTAATAGATGGCACCTGATGTCTTAAGGATGTGGGGTCTACCATAAGTTGAGCCTGATTTCATGAGGAATCTATCATTACTTCTGACATATTGTTATATTATGCTTTATAGAGTACAGATTAATTAATGACGAAATGGCACAGCTTACATTAGCTCAGCATTATTAATTAATGACGAAATGGCACAGCTTTCATTAGCTCAGCATTAAAATATGACTTTTAGAGTTCACCCATGCTCTAAGATCATCACTGTTGTGCTTGTCACTGGTGCTTATATTTAGCATACTTGATCGCTGCTCTGTTCAGGAAATGTGACAGAATTTTTCTGCTTAGGCACACACAAATCGGAAGGTTACCTTCTTTTTCCTAAACCTCAACTCCCATGCACTGATGTCTTTCACCAATCAAGCAGCTCACTCTTTAGCGTGTGTATTCAAGTTAAATCATGTTGGCACAATTGAATGGACCATGGTTGAACTCAGCTAGCTTGACTTGGGATTGATATCACACTGTCAGTTTTAGTTAAGGTTGTCTCTGCACAAACCCCTACTGTTCGCTAAGGTTCTCCACAATGGATACTTCTTTCTTGCCAGCCGCTGGTTATTGCTGGCAGGAGATGAGATCAAAGCTCCCCTTCGTGGTGGTGGTGATTAGGTGCTGTCCAGTCATCTCTCTTTCGCAGCGTCCCTTTATACAACAGAATGAGACACTGCCCCATCCTAATAGTTGTTCTTAAAGTAGAGCCGACCGCCACAGCCACTGTGTCAGCTGATCTTGTGGAGGGTCTTCCTCTTTTGCACAGCCCCTGTACTTTAAACATTCTTCACCAGCACCGCAATTCAAATCCATGGATTCTTCTTCAGTTTTCCTTATGCAATGTCCAACTTTCACGTGCATATGAGGCAGTTGACAAAACTGTATTCTTGGGTCAGGTACACCTTAGTCCTCTAAATAACATCTGTGATTTTCAACACTTTAAAGAGATCTTGTGCAGGAGATTTACCCAGTGCGATGTGTACTTTGATTTCTTGACTGTGGTTTCCATGAACATTGATTGTGGATCCAAACAAGACAAATTTCTTGACAACTTCAATCTTTTCTCTGTTTATTAAGATGCTACCTAGTGGTCCAGTTGTCAGGGTTTGGTGTTTTTTACATTGAGTTATAATCCATACCAGAAACTGCAATTCTCGATTTTCATCAAGTGCTTCAGGTGCTCCTCCTTTTCAGTAAGAAAGGTTGTGTCATCTGTGCATTGCAGATTGTTAATCAGATACTAATTGATTCAACACCTCAAACAGTAAACATTAGAGGTAGGATATAATGTCACTCAGTGAGAGTGATTTAAATTGTTTCACTCATAAATTAAAAATATAATTATAACTCAATAGTCTAAAATAGAATAGAATAGTGAGAATGAATTTAATTATTTATGCAAAGAGAAAGACTTATCTGCTATCTAAATCTTAGCTGAGCTGTATCTGTGTTTCAACCGGAACTCAAAAGAGAGTCTTCAGTTTTATTTTGGGCCACATATATATATTAGATTGTAATCAAGATTCTAACTTGAAAAGGTTAAGTTAATATTTTGATAACAGATAAAATCTTCAAAAGGAGCCAGGAGCTCAGGTAATGAGATTTAGATTTCATAGGGCTAGAATGTCAAAGATGAAGTAGTAGAAAACGATTTTCAAATCATAGAGGGATGATTATTCGTAGTGTAAAGTTCATAGTATTCTAAACCATCAACTCTTTTAATATATGGGGATAGGTAAAAAAAAATATTGTTGCTGTGATTGTAGGTCCTTCATGCATGGATTTATTTAAAATAAAGCATGTTTCAACATGTTTCTGAAATCAGTGGATGGCTACAGATAAATTCCCTCAGGAACAGAGTTGCTTTAGTCTCATTTGGGTGCCTTCAAAAACAAGGATACTTTATGGACCATCAGACAATGAGCCCAGAGTGTCAAGATTTTGAGATCAGAGACAGTATCAAATTTTGACAAAGCTCAGGTGGTTCCTAAATGGTTCCCAAATCATTAAAGCTTTGTTTTGTACTTTTTTTTTGGGGGGGGGGGGGGGGGCATCACTGCCTCTGGTGGTCGTGGGCGCTACCCAGCCACCGCTGGATTTGAACCGCCAAGCCTGCGGGCTGCAGTTCCGCACTCAACCACTTACGCCACCAGGGCTCAGCCCATCATTAAAGCTTTGTAACAAGTTTATAGGAATGCTCCCCTACAGTTTTGGGTTGGATCAAGTGTGTTAAGGAAAGTCAGGAAGACCTAATCTATGAGTCTAGAGGGGGAAGACCATCAACTGTGCTGAATGAAGAAATCGTTCTGAAGTGCAGGCACTGGTGCATTTAGACCATATAGTGTTAACCTTGATGCGACTGACGTTGCTGCTGGCGTTGGTATCTTACATGGCTCAGCATTTTCATTTTTAAGTGAACGTCTTGTCCTCAGCTAGCTCTCAGTTCAATGGATATCTAACGCATTACACAAAGATCAGAAAGCACAAGTGCTCAGCTTTCCATCATGCTGTGATAGGTAGGTTTGTTGTGCCAACATGACCAAAGGAGATAGGTAGGTTTGTTGTGATAACATGGCCAATGAACACATAAGGTCAATTGAAGGGCAGAGATATAAATGGCTCACAAGTCCCCCCCACTGGTTCTCTTGCTCTTGGATCTTTTGACCAGCTGGCTGCCTTGTTCATCCTGTGCCTTAATCTCCAAGCTACACTACCCGTGGGACACCTAATCGGTGGACTGTGTTGCTGTGAGCTGAGGTTCCTTCAAGCCCTGCTTCGCCATGCTCCTGGAATATACATCTCTTGAGCTGGGGACTGTTGGACTCTGTCACTTGGCTGACTGTTGATGACCTGCTTTGCCATTTGCTGCCTTGGGCCGGATAACCTGAATTGCTCTACAGAGAAGTACTCGACAGCCCTCAAGACTCCAAGGTCTGCCAGTGTACTAGCTGTCTCACGCAAGTGAGTTGCACCGAGCCATTTGAATGGCTGTATAGATTAGTTAATGGTTTAGTTCTTATTTTATATATCCGTCTATCTAAATAAATATATGAAGAGAATTACTGATGTCCTGATTTTCTCTAGAGAACTCTGTCTAGCGCCAGGCTTTTAAGCAAGAATGACGCTCATGAAGATGATTTTACAGAACAAATTATAATTAGGAAAGTTCTTGGATTTATCAATATGATGCAGAAAGCATAGTCCGGTCAAAACAGTGATTCTGAGAGGAGTCTATTGGGCTACTTCACTACAATGCAGAGAGGCCAGCTGTTTACTGTTTCTGTTAAGTGCCTTTGAACTTGTCCCAATTCATTGAAACCCTGTGCACAACAGAACTAAACACTGGTCCATCTGGCATTATCCTCACAATTGTTATGTGTGAACTCATTGTTGTATCCTCTGTGTTGGTCCATTGTTTTGAGAGCCTTTCTCCTTTCCACTGGCCCTCTACTTTATCAAGCATCATATCCTTTTCTAGAAAGCAGTTTCTCCAGATAAAAAAATCCAAAGAAATTGAGAAAAAGACTCACCATCCTCACTTCTCAGGAGCATGCTGAGTTTACTTCCTCCCAAACATATTTGCATGTTGTTCTAGCAGCCCATAGTACTTGGAATATCTTTCACTAGCACCACGATTCAAATGCTCCAAAATTCTTTGATCATCCTCCCAGAACTGATACTTTGTTGTAGGTGGTGGTTTTTTTGTTTTGTTTGCTATTTCAAACGGTTACTTTTTTTTTTCAGTTTTATTAGTACATCATCCACATCGTACAATTCCATTGTTCAGTCATGTTGAGAATCATGCAATCATTTGCACAATCAATTTCAGAACATTCTCTTTTTTCCCCCCTTCATGATTAAATCATCTTTAAAATTAGTTGGATGAACACCTTCAGTTCTAGTGCTCCCTTCCCTTCCTGCCTTCACTATGTACTCCTGAAATCCCCTACTCTCCCCATTTCTCCCTTACCCCCTATTCATCCCCTACAAATCCTTGCATCAGTTATTATCTCTCTGCATCCACTCCTTCTGTGCTTCACAAACTGGTAAACCCAACAGAAGTAATCAAGAACAGAAATGAAATGAGGTAGTAAGGATAAAACAATAGTAATACAATGATAAAAATACCAACAGTGATCAAGAAAGAAAAGATCTTCATCAACATTCTAAAAGCCAGAGAAGGAATTTTTGTTATGGAACTAGCAAGAGATCCTTGCTAGAGACCTAAAACAAATGCAGGTTGAAGCTAGACAGAGGTCAACTGGCCAAGTATCATGTTTGATCCAACATAATCAGGATTACAGTGACTGTGGCTAGAGGGAATCTGCCAGTGGCTTAATCTGACTAGATACTCTGTAGATGAGTTTGGGACTCCCCCTGCCTGCCATAGCCTCCCACAAATTGGGTGTTTACAATTTTTGCTCTTATACTTTTCCCTTTGATATATCTGAATTTTGCTATGGTCATCATTGGATCATACAAGCTGGTGTGTTTCTTCTAAGTGAACTAAGTTGTCTCCTCACTTAGATGAGGACCCCAGACACGATTGCAATTGATAGTCAGGCACCAACTGCTCTCTTCACCACATTCTGCTGCAGCACCCTTGTCTTTAGTGTTCATTTCATGAAGACAAGTGCTGAGCAGGGCCATGTCATGAGAATGAACTCTAATGAGGTGGGGGCTAGCGTTAAGTAGAAGGCCACCATCCATCTGCTCATCCATGGAAGATGCATCCCTGAAGTTTACTTTGGCGATTGTAAAAAGTGAACTCCCACAAGAGCAGTCACTAGAGCACCGGCAACAAACCCAGCAGCAAACAAGCAGTCAATCAAACAAACAAGCAAAGAGAAAATAACAATAAAATAAAAGCAAAGGCAGGAGAACAAAAACTCACGTAAACAGAAAAGTGCAACTTGGTCAATCATCCCACTGGGGTATTAGGCAATTGCACTAAAGAAATCAATTTTCCCAGTGATTCAGCACTCTGCACACTGTCTGTATGAGGAGTCTGCACGAGGACAGATTCACCTTGAGCTGTTTGATCTCCCATTCTCTTGAGTTCTGTTTACCTAAACGTGGGGCTTGGTGCCTGTGGGAACCGCCTGGGTCAGTTTTTGCATGTGCAGTTCCCTACCCAACAAATTAAAACCTGTCATGTCACCATGAGAGGAGTATGGAGGTACTAATTATATGGTGGTTCTGGGTACCTTTCTATTGGATAGTCCCAAGTCGGGAGTTTTCTCCAAAGTCAAAATGATACTCTTGATAGAAGTCCTTGATGGACAAAGTACCCCAAACCTTGAAGCAAGCACAAACACTATTGGCTCCCTCATTCATACTGCATTCACCATTAGCATTTTTTAGTTATCTTAACAATAGTGTAGATTGGGGCTGAGCCCCGGTGGCGTAGTGGTTGAGTGCGGGACTGCAGCCCACTGGCTTGGCGGTTCAAATCCAGCAGCAACTCTCTAGGAGCAAAGCTGGGTAGCTCCCATGACCACCAGAGGGCAGTGATGCCCCCCTCCCAAAATAGTTTAGATTGAATGCCCACCATACATCTGTATAAAGACAATCATGCATACTGTATGTAGATTAAACAAACATGAAAGTATGGCTTTGTTTTCTATCCTATACCATGATATCAAGAACTTCCAAAAATAAGTAAAATATTTTATTCTAATCCTTTGTAAACATTCATGGCTAGGGCTATTATTAAGACTTACCACAATACAAGTCACTGCCCTTGAACTTCTCTATTTGGTGTCTTGATAGATGTGGCCAATTTGTGCAATAACAAAACTCAGTTGCTTTACTAACTGCTTGGTTGGCATAATTTTAACCTTGGGACAAAGACAAGATGGAAGCATGTTATTGAAGAACCACATTTATAGCTTTCCAGTACACAGCTGCTGACCAAATACTTGCCCAGCAGTTTGGAAGAGAGAAGACATGTTTACCTCTTAATAGTTGTTCCACAAGGTTTCCTTGTTGGTTTTCATGGGGGTGTTGACAAGGTTTACATAATATGCCTGAACAAACACATGTATGTGATTGGTGATACCCTCCTGATCTGTGATTCCCAAGGCTGCGCTTCGCACATCTCTTTCCACAAAAAGATTTCTGGCATCACCGGGTCCATCCATTCTGGGTATTAGGCCAAATCAGAGCATTTAATAGGTCAGGTATCATGCAATACTCTCTTCGGCTTAGATTTCCTGAACTCTTAAACAGGCTGAAAGAGGTAGGACTTGGGCTGTGCAGTGGGACAAAATGATTCCTTTCTACTGAAGAACTGAGGGGGAATGCTTTCTTGGGGAAAACCAGTTTCTATCAAAGTTGGATCTACGGTTGAGAAGGATAAATTATACAGTATTTTACATTGGAAACCAAGATTTTTAATAACAAATTTCTTGTCAAAATGAGAAACATAGGCATTCAAACCTATGGACGAGGTTCAGGCTGGTTGCCTGCATTACTGCTCTGGTTTCTCACTGAGGCCTATAGGCACAGGTCAGATATTCTTTCTGCCCCTGCAAGGTTCGCTGTAGACGTACCTAATTACTTCCTGTAACTGAGCCAACCACATTCAATAGAGAGGAAGTAGGACATAAATAGTTATGATTGAGTGTTGAGGGCATTGCTAAAAACCTCAAATTTGATATCTCCTGTGTCTTATGTAGGTTGAAACAAATATGAACATTTTGATTAGAGGAATGGCAATTAGCCATCCATGACAAGGCACTTTTGATGTTCCCAGCTGAGAAGAAGTGGTGCAAAGTATCTAGTCATAGTTACTTGAATGCAATCATATTGTTTTTATTAGGTGTGCTTACAGTTCTTTTTAATTTTTTAATCAAGTTATTGGGAGCTCTTACAGTTCTTATAACAATCCATACATCCATCCATTGTGTCAAGCACATTTGTATATATGTGGCCACCATCATTTTCAAATTATTTTCTTATTTGAGCACTTGGTATCAGCTCCTCATTTTTTCCCTCCATCCCTCTCCTTTCCTCTCTCATTAACCCTTGATAATTTATAAATTATTTTTCTCATGGTCTATAGGGACCTCTGTCACCCTTCACCCATCAATTTCCACCCTTTCTCTCCCACCTTCTTCTTACCATCCTGGTATTGATACTCTCATTATTGGTCCTGAGGGGTTTACCTGTCCTGGATTCCCTATGTTGCAAACTCTTATCTGTACTAGTGTACATGCATAGCCTGTTATTATCTCATTTCATAGCGTGAAAATTTTTAGGTGAGTTGAATTATGAGAAATGTTTGAAGAAAATGTAGGTAGGTTATGGCTTAGGGGATTATATATTGATCTTAGTGATCACTTCCTCATTTCTCCCCCCCATCCTTCTCTAATCCTCCTGCTATCTCTACTGTCCTTGTTGGCCCTGAGACGTTTATCTATCCTGGATTCCTGGACTCTTATCTGTAGCCGTGTGCATGCTCTGGTCTAATCTGATGTGTGAGATAGAATTGATGTGATGATAGTGGGGGAAAGGATGCATTAAAGAACTACAAGAAGAAAGTGAATTTTCCGTGTGTGATTTCTTTCAGCCACATTAATTTAGGGCTCTTCAGGAGGTCAGGAATCCTGGAAAATTGGTTATTTTTCTACCAGAGATCAACTGTCATGACTCAGTTACAAGTCAATACATGTTTTTCTTCCTTGACGTAAACACCCACAAGGGAAACAGAAACCAGTTCAACGAGTTTGTGAGTGGGTGTTAAAACATTGCTAGAAACAAAGTCTCCCATTGTGCTCTGTGGTCTTGCTGAGCTGGGACTGCTTCTATAGGCCTGCTCTGAGCGGGCAGTGAGGGCCAGCTCCTCATGGTGGTGATAAACTGGCAGCATTTTCAGTCTTCTAATTTTGATCTTCCATTTCTTTTATGGATGTAGACCCTGAACGCTCACTGCCACTTCCCCTCATCTTGTCCTTCTGCATTTCTGCACTGTAATCAAGAAAGGAAAGCACTCTTCTTTCCAAAGTCTGGGATTAGCACAAAGCAACTCTGTCTAATGGCTTGTTTAAGTACTCTAGAAAAGTGGTTCTTAACTTGTGGGTTGTGAGCCCCTTTGAGGGTCCAATGACCCAATGACCTTTTTATAGGGGCTTTCTAAGACTGTTGGAAAAGTTATATTTCCAATAGTATTAGGAACCAAGACACCACTCTTGTTTCTCTCTCCTAGTGGGTCTGTCCACACAAAGATACCGACATGAAGACCTATACACGCTTCAAGACAAAATTTCATTTATTTGTCATTAGAAATAAATATCTCACAATATATAACTACATGGGCTGAGCCCCGGTGGCGTAGTGGTTGTGCACGGGACTGCGGCCCACTGGGATGGAGATTCAATTCCAGCAGTGGGGCTGGGCCTCCTACTCCCACCACCGGAGAGCAGTGATGCCCAAAAACAAAACAAAACAAAAATATATATAACTACACATTGCTTTTGTGATGAATCACTATACTTTAATGATGTTCAGTTTGTAACAATGAAAATATATCCTGCTGATTGGAGAACGATAATAGCAGCGGACATGTGAAGGTGCCTGGCACAGTATGTTTATTTATATATTGTTAAAAACGATGTATGAACCCCCAATAGAATGATTTAATTAAAAAAAAGAAAATACATCCTGCATACCAGATATTTGCATGATGATTCATAACAGTATCAAAATTAAAGTTATGAAGTAGCAATGAAAATAATTTTATGGTTTGGGGTCACCACCAAATGAAGAACTGTACTAAAGTGTCAAGGCATTAGGAAGATTGAGAACTGCTGGTCTCATTGTTCAAAGCAAAGGTCTAACAGCAACACCAAAGGAACAATAGCAACAAATAATGTCAAGTGTCACATGACACCAAAGGAATAAAAGAATCTCCACGCCTGAATTTCTGGAGCCTCTTGTAAAAATTAGAGACCCTGTCTCATTGAATCTTCCAAAAAGAGAGAGAAAATTTCACTGTCTTCCTTTTAGGACTTACAAAGAAACTCATCTCACTGGCACCGAGTCAGTGGCCCCTTCTGGGTAGAACTGCCCTCCTGAGTTTTCGAGGGGAGTGGGAATTCCTGTCTCTCTCCAGTGGAATAGCTGGTGCTTTAAACCAGTGACCTTGTGGATCACAGTCCGATGAGTAACCACTACACCGCCAGGCTCCACACGAAGACTTAGCTAGTTGCAATGACTTGGCCAAGCACAGACACCTAAGGATTAAGGATATTGGGATAATGATGAGTTTAGCCCGAGAATTTCTATTAGCGCATCTTAGGAGGAGAAAAGGGAGCCCTGGTGCTAGAGTGGTTAGGATGGACCTACTAGCCACAAGGTCAACAGTGTGAATCTTCCAGCTGCTCTGCCAGAGAAAGGCCAGACTTTCTATTCCTGTGAAGACTTATAGTCTCGGGACCCCACCGGGGCAGTTCTACCCTGTCCCATAGGGTCACTGTCAGTTGGAATCACGCCATGGAGTTGAGTTAAGGAGGTTGAAGCCATTCGCCCATCCAGCACATGAGATTCTGGGAACTTCAGTGTACACGCTCTGTTGCCACTAGATGACATCAGTTGCAAAGATTTCTGGGGATTGTAGTCCTGAGGTCAAGATGTAGTCAAGCATATCATGCTAGTTCTTGGGCTGTGAAGAAATCCCAAGCCAAACTCACTGCCATTAAGTCAATCCTGACTCATCGTGACACTCACCCCCGTAGGTCTCCGAGGTTGCAACTTTGTATGAGAGTAGAAAATCCCAGCTTTTCTCCTAGGGAACTGCTAGTGGGTTTGAACTGCCAACCATGTGGATCACAGCCCAGCACATAACCTCTGTACCATCAGGACATCTTTTCTGTGTAAACTAGCTTGAAGATCTCCTGAGGGAGAGACAGGCTGGCAATCGGAGCTTCTCTGAGCTATCGTCCCATAAGGAAACCATTTGTCTCTGTGCTTCTGTTGACCCTCTGCTCAGTTTCCCTAACATTCACAAGTGCTTCTCTCTGATGCATACAAGAAGAAACAGAGGTTAAGGGAGAGGAATTTATTTAAAGCCACATGTATAGTAATGGGGGAACTGAGAGTTGATCTGTTTGATGTGAAACAGTATAAGTAGATATTAGAACACTTTTAATAAAAAAAATCTATAAAGCTTGTGCATTTCAGTAAGCTAGGGAATGAATTTTTTTAAAACAATCTTTTATGGAGAGAAATGAAGGCAAAATGAACTATTAAATTGGCTTCTTAGATTATTGTGTAATTGTGAACACTGAACAAAGCTGAAGAAATAGACTAACCTGAGAACTAAAATGTTACCTGAAGACATTACTGGGCCAATGGTCAAATTACACTTGATCTTAGCCAAAAGGCCGAGAAGTCATTGGGCCAAAAGTCAAATTGGAATGCAGATGATACGAAAGTATTGTATCACTGTCAAATTGTTGCATTGTAGAAAATACGCATAGCATTTCGTTTTCAAGAGTCCTGAGTAAAAGCCATGCAACTTCCTATCTATGGGTAAATGACGACCAAGTCTAAATCTCTAGAAGATTCTTAAAACATTATAAAACTGAGAGCGTGGTAGAAGTATGTGTCGGGGTTCTGTCCTCTCATCATACTTGTTCAATGCTGAACAAATCATCAGAGAGGCTGGATTGTTTGCAGGAGAATGTGACACTTGTCACCCCCTGGGAATCCCGCTTCACCCTATGCTGCTGGCCTTCCCATTCTGCTCCCTCAGCTGTCCCCATTTCTCTGCCATTGCTTCTCACCATCTCTCACTGTTCCTGCTGTTCCAGTACTCTCTCCACCTCCTGGATGTAGGAGGGCTCAGCTCAGGGATGCCAGGATCAAAAGCCCTGTTCTGCTCTTAGCTGTTCTTTCTTGCTGATAAGAAAGGTACCCCTGCATTACCTCCAGGGTGGTTCAGAGTAAGCCTAGCCATATTGCAACACTGACCAGTCTCCTCAAAAGTGTTTCCTTCACCTCATGTGCATGGTCCCACTCCCAAGAGGGTGCCCCACATCTTATTTCCATGATTAGGGGGTGCCCAGTTCCCTTGTTAGGTCACAAAAACCTTATCTGCATAATCTCACTCAATAGTTGATGGAAGTTAAAAGACCATGATGAGAACAGCCGTGTAAAAGTGACCCATGGCACTACAAATCCAGATCCATGAAACCAAACTGTTTATGGAAGGCGTTGGAACATTCTATGGGTGTTCTAAAATCAACGTTTCAGAGATGGCATTATAATTTCCTCCTTCAAATTATGAGTTTCTTTCAGTAGTATTGTGCTTCAAATTAGATTCCTGCCTCTTCCTCCCAGCCAATTTCTCACCCAAACTAAAAGCCGAACTCTCTCTTCTATTGATTCTGACTCATGGGAACTTTTTGAGAAATCCCCCCCAGCACAACTATCATCCACCAACTCACCCGAACTACTGAACTCTGTAAAGCAGTGGTCCTCAACCTTCCTAATGCCTCAGTCCTTTAATGCAGTTCCTCATGCTGTGGTGGCCTCCCTCCACCTACCATAAAATTATTTTCATTGCTACTTCATAACTGTACTCATGCTACAGTTATAAATCGTGTTAACCCTGTGAAAGGGTCATTTTACCCCCAAAGGGGTCCTGCACCAGAGGTTGAAAACCACTATACAGTGTAAAGTCCCTGCATTTATCTACTTTACCCTCCTCTAATCCCTCCTGCCATCATTCAACTGTGGCTGTCCCAGGAATGTAATCATCACCTCCTCGTGTTTCCACAGCCAGGATGTCTTCCTCTGCAATGCAGCTAATTCCTCAATTCAATCTGATTTTGTTACTCCTATGCTTAAAAGTTTTTAGTGTTTCCCCATTGATTCAGATTAAAGTTCAAACCTCCCTGATAATATACAAGGTCCATGATCACCCTGGCTCTTACTTATTTTTCTAATTGCACCCCTTTCTTCATGTTTTACCCCAATTTAACTTCTCTTTTCTCATGCCAGATCACAACCACATGGGACTTCTTTCACTTCAAGCTTTTTCTGGAATTTTGGCCTTTACCAATAGCCTTTTCCAATATTCTCTCTTTCCTCAACTGCTTTTCCAGCACATAAACCTATTTGCTTCCATAAGTGTTATTTATCCTTTAAATCCCACCGTATTTGACATGTCTTCTGGTAACATTTCATGATTTCCAAAGTATGATTGGGTTCCTGCTTAATCTCCTTTGTGCGCCTATGTCATCCTGTGATTCTTCGAGGAATATAATACTTCATCATAATTGCCAGTCTATAGTTTTGACTATAGACTATAGTCTATAGTCTATAGTTCTATTCCTCATTTGATTTTAGTCAGTTAATGTGTATGCTTGGTTTGTCCTAATTCCTCTAACACTTGATTTACTATCTGGACCTAGCAGGTGCTCCACAAAGACTTTGTGGATAAATCATTGAGTATATGAATAACATATTATCTTATCCTATAAAAGTCACAAGTACTTTTCACCATGAGTATATGAATAACATATTATCTTGTCCTATACATGTCATAAGTACTTCTCACCATGTTATGTCATCTAGAAATCTACTTTTTAAATTTTTTTTGTTTAGTTTTTTTGGGCATCACTGCCCTCTGGTGGTGGGAGTAGGAGGCCCAGCCTTTTTGTTCCTGTAGAGCTGCTGGTGGAATTGAAACTCCATCTCGGTGGGCCTCAATCCCGCGCACAACCACTATGCCACCGGGGCTCAGTCAAAATCTATTTTTTTGTACCCAAACATGGAAAAGTAGTCAGAGGAATTTTATCATTTTTTTACTACCCAGAACCAACTGTATTTTTACAGATAAGAGAGTTAGTCAAGGATAAATGCACATTAAATGAAACATACCTGCACCAAACCATTAAGTAGAAGCTAATTTAAAGTAAAAAGTAATAGTAGGACTATGATGAATATGCTCCTGAAAGTAGCACTAAGTATGGACTCATTTAGTCAAGATATTTCACAAATATATTGAATACTGTTAATATATTCAGTAACTTCATGTTGGGTTATTTAACAAACATTTTCTCTCCCGGTGTGTCTAGCTGTTTAGGTTTCTGGAACTAGAACAGAAAAACCTCTTAGAGCTTAAATTTCAGGAATGATGATTAATCACAAACATGTAAATATAGGAATCCCACAGTCTTTGAAAGTTTACTTTTTTTTAAAAGATGTACATCAGTAGCTGGATCCTGCTAATTGAAAGAAATTCAAAGAGGCAAAAAGTCAAACTAGCATCTGTTTTTCAGTCTTTTTTTTTCCTTTCAATGTTTTGTCAAGATTTAACTCTCTTAGAGCACTATTCAAACATTCCTTCTCTCTCTCCTTTCTTTTTTTCCTCCTGTGTTAGTTGGGTAGACTAGAGGAACAAATTTCATAGACATGTATATGGATATAAGGAAAGGGTTTATATACAAAAGGAATGGAGCACTGAGAAAGCATCCCAACCCAGTCCAGTTCAAAGTCACAAGTCCGATATTAACCCATATGCCTGATACCAGTCTATAATGTCTTCTTTCAACTCATAAAGTCACAGGTCAGTGGGTGCAAAATCCAGGCACTGGCAGGGGTCTCCCCACGGCTCCTCGCTTTCAG
Organism: Nesogale talazaci; assembly: GCA_004026705.1. NCBI lineage: Eukaryota > Metazoa > Chordata > Mammalia > Afrosoricida > Tenrecidae > Nesogale > Nesogale talazaci. The sequence goes on along the minus strand of PVJH01010704.1, from coordinate 36,297 downwards.
GGCTCAGGGTTCATCAACAGCATCCAGGGGTGGCAGAAGTAACTCATCACTGGCAGGGGTCTCCGTGTGGCCTCTCCAGTTTCAGAGGTCTGATTCCATCAGGACAAAGCCATGTGGCTTCTTCTCTGGCTTTTGCAGTAGTTCAGACACTGCCATTTTGTCTTGTCCATAATTCTTTGTTTCTGAGACAAACTCCCAACAACTAGGGAGATAGCTTCTCATCTCCACGAGGGAAATATTGTGAGATTTCCCAGAAGTCTCAGGAGAAAGCCATGCCCACTCAGAGGCCTCATTGGAGACCCCTGCCAGCGATGAGTTACTTCTGCCACCACTGGATGCTGTCGATGAACCCTGAGCCCTGGAAGCGAGGAGTCATGAGGAGACCTCTGCCAGCGCTGGGATTCTGCACCCACTGACCTTTGACTTCGTGAGTCGGAAGGAGACATTATAGATTGGTATTGGGCATATGGGCTAATATCGGGCTTATGACTTTGAACTGGACTGGGTTGGGATGCTTTCTCAGTGTTCTACTCCTTTTGGATATAAATCATTCCCTTATATCCATGTGCATGTCTATGGTATTTGTTCCTCTAGTCTACTCAGATTAATACACTTGTCCATCTGCACGGATGATGAAGTTCAGGTTGTGTGAGGATGCCACAAAGGGCAGCCGATTGACAAGTGGTCCAGATTTACAGGAAGCAATACATCGCTGACATTGAGTGGGTGCAGCCAGGTCAAGCTCACGGCACCATTGTGCATGTGGCACTCACCCCAGCCACGTGGTTATCATGATAATAAAACTGGACAAAGACCACAAAAAGGTTCTGTAATGGAAAGCCATATCTGGCCAGGGAGGAAAGGAAAAGGACAAAAACAAGGAAGACTCACTTGAGAAGATGCAAGAGTAAAATATCCTGTACACAACTTCCATTAAACCTGGCACATTTGGGGAAAAAAAAGTCGTACTAGCCCATCTGACAGAGAAAACTACCCGTTTGCTCTGACTGTGAAACTGCCTTCCATTGCGTCCAACTTGGTTTCAGAACCGACCCCTTCTCTGGATCAGGATCCTGGTCACATTGTTTGCACACACACACCCCACACTGGTGCTTCGCAGCAGAGGGAAAGTGGTGTCCTACAGGACACATTTTGCTTCGCCTGCACACTCTCAGAAAAACTCACGTCTTGAGTTCAGACTCTATCTGGAGCATTGTAATGTGATGTTAGGAAAAGTGCTTTTTATAATTCTACCTTCCAACAATTAGCAACGATAAATAGGAAGACAGATGCTTCCAAAATTACCCTAATCACAGAAAGAATTTTTTACCATACTTTTGTACCAGAAGGTTTATCATTGCCATGTTTAAAGAGAGAGAGTAGGGTGGGGTTGCCTTTGAGCAAGTGTTAATTATGTAATGATTTATGATTTATGTAATAATAGCCAACAAACTTTGACATATAAAATTAAACTTACAAACTCATATTATCAGAAACTGGCCACTCTACTTGGTGTGATAACAGATATAATTGAATTAAAACAAATTAAATTAGACTAAATTAAGGAAGCTGGAGTAGAATAAAGAACTACACTGGGAGAAAACGCAAAAAAAGGAAAGTGAGAGTAGCTATTGAAGCCACTTTTTCCTGACTTTGCAGCCTGGACCCCAAATATGGTGGCAACTAGGAGTCATAGCCATGAACCAGCGTGGTTCATAGAACTACCTTATAGTTACTCATGAGGTAACGGTAAACAGATAAAACATACAGATAAAAATTGAGTTGAACTTTCAAAATATTAAAAGCAATCAACCTAAATGACCCGTGATTCAAGCTTAATTCCTCCGATCAGCTTTCTAATGAAATCAAAGCTTCCTAATAAAAACAAATTCAAAAGACCAAATGGTAAGACATTGGGAAATAGATGTAACAAGTAGATGTCTGTAGGTTAGATTGGTAGGCTGAGAAATGATATAGATAGATGATTGATAGATAGAGACATATAATAGATAATTTGCAATGGTGCTTGCCATAGAACCCGTTCATAAATGTGTTTTATATGCGTGTGTATAAGTATTTTTTAACTTCTCTGTTATAATCAAATATAATGCAAATATAGGTAGTATTACTATCTGTAAGAATGGCTTGAGAACCATGCCCTGACCTACTCTAGATTCAAAAGGAGGTGGAAGAGGAAGAGACCTGCCATCCACATTAGCCCTAAGATGAGTCCTCTGATGCAAAGGTCAGATATGCTTTCACGCTTCCTAACTTTACAACAAGTTTGGCACCAACTGTCCAATCTCTGTTTCTCTGCTGGATTCAAAATCACATGCAACAACCACACAGAGCTCACAGACAGTACCCATAATTGTGGAAGTTTTAAACGAAGTGAACTTGTCACAACTCAAGGTCAGAAATGCTCAAGATACAGGTCTTTCCGTCAGGAGCACTACTTCTCAGCCTCTCAGCCTCTCAGTCAGGTAAATGTTATATATATCTTTAAGTGCCCAAAGCACACACCACTCTGACCTAAACCTCAGTCTGAATGTGTTCATTAAACACCTGTTGTTTGGGTTGCTTAGAGTCCATGACCACTGTATGTACAACAGAAGGAAACATGACCTGGTTCTGTGTCATCTTCAAAAAAGGTTCTTATGTTCAGGGACATCAGAGAAACCCCTGTGTCAATCAATTTCAAGGGTCTTCTTTTTTGCTGCCCCTCTATTTTTTTTAAATTTTATTGGGGCTCTTACAGCTACTACAACATTCGGTACATCATTTGTATCAAGCACATTTGCACACATGTTGCCACATACATTTCCAAACATTTTCCACTTGAGCCCTTGGTACAAGATCCTCTTTAAAAAAAAAAAGCAAAACTTCCCTTTCCTCTCCATCCCCCTTTTTTTTAATGAATCATTTTATTGGGGGCCCATACAACTCCCATCACAATCCCTAACAACATCAGTTGTATGCAGGCCAATTTTACATACCCATTGCCATCATCACTCTCAAAACATTCTCCCTCTCTCCAGGCCCCCATTATCAGCTCCCTATATAACCTTTCCTCCCCCCCTTCCCCTTGAACCCTTAGTAATTTACAAATTGTTTTTTTCATCCTGTACACTGTACAATGTGTCCCAACACTCACTTCCCTGTTGTCCGTGCCCCAAAGAGGAGGCTACGTGTAGATCCCTGAAGTTGGTTCTCCCTTTCTATTCCTCCACCCCTCCACCCTCTTGGTATTACCACTCCTATTACTAGTCTTGATGGATCATCCATCCTAAGTTTCCCGTGTTTCCAACTTCACTGTACATCTCCTGGTCTAGTTGGATTTATGTGGTAGAATTGGGGTCATGATAGTGGGTGGGAGGCAGCATGGGAACTAGAGGAAGGTTGCATATTTCATAGCTCCTACCCTGTATCTTACCTGGCTCATCTCCTCCTTGTAACCCCTCTGCAAAAGGATGTCACCTCACCTATTGATGGGCTTTGGGTCCCCAATCTGTACTCCCCCTCATTAATAATAATATAATTTTAGCTCATTGATGCCTGACACCGGATCCTTTCACCAACTCATGATAACACAGGCTGGTGTGCTTCTTCTGTGTGGGCTTTATTGCTTCTGAGCTGAATGGCCGCTTGTTTACTCAAGCCTTTAAGTCCCCAGATGCTACCTCTTTTGGTAGCCGGGCACCATCAGCTTTCTTCACCACATTTGCTTATGCACACATTTGTCCTCAGGGATCATATCAGGAAAGTGAGCATGCAATGCTGTGCTTTTTAGTTCTCGAAGCCTGATATCTCATCCCTTTGACACCTCGTGATTCCACAAGCTAGTGTGCTTCTTCCATGTGGCTGCCCCTCTATTTTACCAAACATGATGCCCTTAGCCAGACACTGGTCACTACTGATCTCCAAAGTACTTAAAATGAAGTGTCACCATCCTTACTGATAAGGAGCACTCTAGCTATACTTTTTCCAGGAGAGATTTGTTCTTTGACTGTCTATGGTATTTTCAGTATTCTTAGCCTGCACTGTAATTCAAATATATTGATTCTTCTTGTTCTTCTTATTCAATGTCCGACTTTCACATCCATATGAAGAAATTGAAAATACCCTCGGTTGGTTCAGGTACCCCTCAATCCTCAAAGCAACACCCTTGTTTTTCAGTACTTTAGGAATGTCTGTGTGGCAGATTTACCTAATACAATTCTTCTTTTGATCTCTTGACTGTTCCTTCCTTGAGCATTGATTGTGAACCCAAGCAAGACAAAATCCTTGATGACGTTAATCTTTTGTCCATTTATCATGATGTTACCTATTGGTCCAGTTGTGAGGATTGGAGTCTTGAATACACATTAAATATTGCATGCAGAAGGCTGTCAACCTTGATCTTCATGAGTGCATGCTTCAAGGTCTCCTCATTTTCAGTAGGCAAAGTTGTGTTCTTTGCACAGTGCAGGATGTTCATAAGCTTTCCTCCAAGCCGGTGCCACCTTGGTCTTCATATACTCCTGCTTCTGTGATCATTTCCTCTGCCAATAGGTTGAAAAAGTAATGATGAAAGGATACAACACTGACACACACCTTTCCTGTTTTTAAACCATGCCGTGTTTCCTTGTTCTGGTCACATAACTGCCTCTCAATCGATGTGCAGGTTCCACAGGAGAACACTGAAGTGCTCTGGGATTCCTGTTCTTCTCAAGGCTATCCAAACTTTGTTATGAACCACATCAACCCTATGCATCACATATCGGGGCCAGAATTACAGTAGCTTCACAGATGCAAAATTGTCACATCATATCACAAAATGGAGAAAAAATTACACAATTATGGGAATCATAGTTAGTCTTGTAACATGAAGTCTTGCTAAATAAAAAATAAGCCAAGTCATTCCTGAAATGTACTTGCCACTCTCCTACTTGTGCTGCAGGTGTTTGCAGCTATGCTTAATTATTTCAAGATGAACATAGATAAAAATAGATCTTTCCTTTTGCTCACCATATAAAATAGCAGGTGAAATATTCTATGTATTCTACTCATAGCTAGTCTGTCAAACCTTTGGCAAGAATCAGCATCTCCCAGGATGGGTGTAAGGATAATGAGTGGGTGTGATTTGAAGCACTTTGTACATGAGAAGGTATTATGCATCTGTAGGCACTGCTATTAGCATTACTTTAATGCTAGTAGAATGATATGATAAAAACACAGCAGCAGCAGCAGCAGCAAATACACATCCATTTGGCTTCTTTTTTCTTTAGCAAGACTTCGTGTTACTAGAAGAAAACTCAGAAGGCATAAAATCCAAACATATGATATTCAGCATTTGTAAAATGTACATAAGGGGACTGTCTTAGATTGAATTGTGTTGACAAAAAATAGGTGCCAACTTGGCTAAGCCATGGCTCTACTGCTGCTTGATTCTACTACCTTATCTGGGACTTGAATAAGCTAGCTGTGTCATTAAGGAAGAGAATGGAAATTAATATCTACTCAGTCTAAATCAACCAGATAGCACTTATCAAAAACAATATCAAACAAACTCCCAAGAAAATGGGTTAAGTTTAAAAAAACCCAACATAGCAAAAGGTGTAGTTCATAACAGTGTATGGATAGCCTTTACTTGACGTAAAGGACCATGGCCTTTATTAGAAGCTTTTAATCAATTTTTTAAAAGCCATTGTAGAATTTGCATCTACTACCAGTACCAGCACTGCTACTACTCCTGGAGGTAAATACAGAGTTTGTAGAGGGTGTCACCAGGGAGTGGTGGTTCCGTAGTGGTGGTTCTTTCTGGGTTTGATTCCTGGCAGGACAGCCCAGGCCATCACACATCTGTCCACAGAGGTTTGTGGATTTCTATGATGCTGAGCAGATTCACTGGAGCTACCCAACTTATATCAACTACGAAGAAACAGCTGATGAGCTACTTATAAATATCAAACAATGAAAAGGTTATGAATCACAGTGGTTTAATCTACAACATATGATGAGAAGGCACGGAAATGGACGACATGTCATCCAGTGTCCACTGAGTGACAACCCAACCCTGAGTTGGAGCCCCTTATATGCCAGTAGCACTGGTTACAAAGTAGGGTTTCCTGGGCTCTTATCCTGATAGAAGCAGACTACTTCATCTTTCTTCCACAGAGAGGCTTCTGGGTTTGAACTGAAAATATTTTGGGAAGCGGCTGAGTGCTTAACCAACCGCAGTGCCACCAGAGCTCTTTTTAACATGAAATAACAGCATTTAAATTATTTGCACAGAGCAAAATCAGCCTCGTTAGAACACAGTTTATCAAATCCATAGCCTGTTTGATGCTATTAACACTGCCGAGTAGCGATTGGTTAAAAGTAGCCATGCCACTGATTAACACCAGGATAAGAAATCATACAATAGTTGGATAGGGAATTCTGTTTTCTCACTCCATGATAGACTTTTGAGAGTCAGCTTAGTAACATATTATGCTGAACGCAGTGGCACTCTTTCCAAAATGTGCAGTGATCCAAGAGCAAGTTCACCCTCCCACGGAGACTATAGTGGGTTTCCCAGGTGCAGAAACAGAAACCTCTGAATCTCACACGCTGCCACCAGGGGTCAGGGACTGGGGGAGGAGAGGGCACACTCCAGAAAGGAAGTGTTGTATTACCAGGGGAAGCACACCAACTAAAATTCCCCCTCGCTTCTTCCTGAGAGCAGCGTATTGCTGGCTGAGTAGAGTGTTAAGGGAGGACCTCAGAAATGTTCTGCCCACGTAAAGGTATGTGGAATATGCTCAGCATTTAAACAAGCCACTGCGGAAAGCCCTTCAGGCAGGCTCTGTGGGGATTGTTGTACAGTATGTGTTCCCCATGAGTAGCAATCAGGATCTGTTTGCAGGAAGGGAATGTTTGATGAGCAAGGTGGGGGAAGCTGCAAACTCTTACAATCCTAAATCTAATATATGAAGGAGACTTTCTATGGGTGGACGCGATTACTCTGTGTCTTGCTGCAGGTGCCGCTGGTAGCTGTGACCCTGTAAATCTCCACCTCCTGAAATAGATTTCGATATACTAATTTTGAGTCTCTGTCCAATTTCCTTTTTTTTTTTCTTCCCTTTTATAGCCCTTCACTCCAATGTTTAGATTGAATGGGTAAAGAGTTGGAGGGGTTTTAAACACTGTGACTCCTCTCTCTCTCAGTTTTGTTTACTTTGATTTTTATATGTACATTTCCCTCTTGTTTATCTAGAGCACACAAAGGAAAACAGGGTCTATGTATTTGTACAGCCTCTCTCCTCAAACCTGTGACATTATTTCATTGCTTCCCAGGCGTGTGGTTATTTCCCACCACTACCATGCCCACCACGCTCCTTCCGTCCTCCCTTCTTCCTTCCTTTCTTGTGTCTTTCCTCCACCCACCCACCCACCCACCTACCCACCTCTGGCTTTGATCATTTTGTGTGAAGACCATTTTTATTTTTTGCCTCTTTATAATCATGGTGCCATAAAATACTTTTATGAGATGGACTGACTGTGCTGAATGTAATGTTCCCTGATGTGTCCATATCTTTAGGTATTTGACAGGGCCATCATTGGTTTTTTTAAGGATGCATGCCATTCCATTTGATGTTCAATATTTTGATTTTGTGACCAACGGCCATTCGTCTCAGGTCATTCGTGAAAGTGTTTTGCTTACTTGTTTGCTTGTTTGTTTCATGAATTTTCAGGGAGCCAGTTGTGAATAAAATTTCTATCTAGCTTTATCTTGTCCTTAACTGAAAATACTGCATGCAACTAGGGTAGGGGTCAAGTCACATGTTCACACTTTATTCACTAGATTTCAAGAACTGGTACTACATTTCATTAAGAGTCTTCCAATGTCCCTTTAGTCAGCTTAAGTGTTTGTTTTTATTTCACATTTCAATATGTTACATTTTCTAGATGCCAGAGAAATGAGGAGATAACTAGAGAAGAGGGTTTCTTTCTTTCTTTAAAAAGTTTTGGTCAAACAAGCCAAAATAACATTTTTATTGATGGATCAACCTGTACTTTTAAATGGAAGGAATGAAGTTATAAAAAGAACAGAGGCATGTAAGTAACCTCTTTGATTCTTAATGGCATGCAGCAGATGGAATTCATTATTGACTTTTAAAAATGAAATTACTCTGCAGTATTATTAATTTATAGTTTTGCCTTTTAAATGAGGTAATTACCATTACCAGGTTAGTCTTCCCTCAATCATAAGCAACTGTGTGACAACTTCAGAATGTAAAATATAACTTACCACTTAGTCAAGCTTATGACACTGCAGGATATTATCTCTTTTAAATTAGTAATAAGTTTATGAGCATAATGGTCTACTAAAAGCTTGAGTGTCTTTCTCTTCTATTTGGATAATTTAAAAAGCAATCATTTCTCATTATAGGACAATTTATTTATCAAATTCCCAATGCATAAACAGAAAAATTTTTAATTAGAAATGAACGATCTATTTTTTCCTCATTTCAGCACACAGATACTAGGATCACAATCAAAACAGATGTAAAGTCCCTGAGTAAGAACATTTAAATTATTTGTTTCAGCTCAACCATTTTTTAACTTTGACTAAAAATTTTAAAATTTGTATTCATCTGTGTTAACTTGTTTTAGCGAATGTATGTCCAAGCAATACTAATTTAATCCACTGCATTAAGATCAAATTTGAGAGGTACTAAAATCATCTAGCCTTCAATCATTATAATTTTTTAAGTATACTAAGAGAAAAATGAATCTTCAGTGTTAGATATAAAACCATACACAATTGTATAAAGTCCCTTTTAAAAACTGATTTAGCATATTTAAGATACAGGATCACAATTATATTTTAGAAGATTGTGAACTTTGGTGTGGAAAGGAGGTATTTAAATTCACATAAAACTCCTGGTTAAATTCCACCTCTCCTCCCATTCTTCTAACCTCTCCTCCACCTCCTCCCCCACTCCACAGCTGTGCCTTCTCTCCTCCTCCCCCCCTCCCTCTCCCTTCCCTCCTGTCCTCTTGGCACTTCCACGCTCAGACATCTTTTTTGCCCAAGTGGATCTCGTTTTTTCAACAGGGGTCATTGTTGTGAACTTGAAGGATAGCAATTAATATTTCATAGGTAGCACTTAAGTCTCTTCATCTAGATTTTGCATCTTTGTGCTCATCCACAGGCACTTACTAAATGCTTATTGATTGTCTAGTAAGCATATATGATGACTGGTTTTGAGGCTTTGCCTCCCCCCTGGCAGTTAGGGTTGCTATAGTCCCTTGACTCGAGGGCACACCATTTTGTGATTGTTGCTCTCACGTCTTGGCATCAAGAAACCAGAAAATGCCTTCTAATAAATGGCATTTTGTCATCTGCTTGACAGAGTTTGGGTGCCCTTTTGTTTTTGTTGGTAGTTTATTTTAGTATGAATGGTGTCTTAGATCGGCCAGCTTACTTTTTCTCTCACACGCACTCATCCCATCCCCCAAACACAGTAGTTCTACCTGTTTGACTCCCAACTGTCTTGGCTGAATACCTCCACGAAACACTTACGAGACCCGTAGTTGTGGTTTTAGGAGGAACATTCAACTGTAGTAAAATGGAAAGAAGACAAATATTTTAAAGTAAAGACTATTTTCTGCTCTTTGAAACAATGTGCACTGAGTGCTCTGGGTCATTATTCTCCGACCATAGAATTCTGCATCTGAAGGACAGGAGTGATATGAATAATCTCAGTGCCACAGGATTGGAAGGCTACTGTGGTAAAATTAAGGCAGTGTAAATGTTGAATATGTAATGTACATGAAAGCACTTTGAAAACCATGAGGCACTATTTGACTGTGCATTTTGAAGGATCAGCATTCAACAAATCCCTCTTAGACAGGCTTGGGTGTGACTAGAGTGTTAGAAAGAAAAAGGAGAAGCTGGGTGGTTCAGGAGAAGGATTTCTGCCTTTCATGCTGGATACTCAGGTTTGACCCAGTGCACCTCACATGCAGCCACCTCTTGTCTGTCAGTGGAGACATCTGTGTGTCTGTGATGCTCAATAGGAACCTCCGTACTAAGATGACTAGGAAGAAAGGCCTGGCAATATACCTTCTTTCAGACATCAGTTAGTGAAAACCCTATGAATCACAATGGTCTGGTTCACAGCCCTTTGTGAGGATGGGGTGCCACCAGGCACCATTCTGCCCTGTTGTGCACTGGGTTGTCCTGAGTTAGAGAAGGCACCGTTGCAACTAACTAACAAGAACAACCCCGGAAAGTTTGCTTCCCGAGTCATCATTGAAAATGATGTAACCACTTAACTCAGTGATTGAAATAAAAGGAGAACCTTGAAAATTATCTTTGGAGATGTTCTGACACATCACAGTCCTAACCACTGTGAGTTCCAATCCTGGGTGCAGGCCAGGCCCTGAGAGCTGGGATTCTTTATTGAATTAGCAAAGTCACGACCCACTGCACCTTCGTGGCATTAAAAATGAAGGAAGTCATTTAAATTTCTCAATTTTTATCCTGTCTTTTATCTTTCTACTTAAGGGACACATTGAATAATTATATATGCATGTCCTTCTTTAAAAAAAAAAAAAAAGACAGACAAATCGATCCGTAAATTATAGTGAGTGTTTTTAATAGCATTACTGTAAAACTTTTAGCAGTGTATTTTTGTATCACCAAAGCATACTTACTGGATAGTACACATACCGGGAGATCAGCTTTCTCTCCATTACTTTGTAACTTTGACAAAGTTGTCCTGAGGCCCTGTACAGTTGGTTCTGACTCATAGTGACCCCTTGCTCAAAATGAGGTCACCCTGCCTGCTGCCCTCACAATGAATGCCTTTTTGAATCACTGGAGGGTTATGTACAATTCTAAATCAGAATTTAGGATAAGCACCAACAAGAGATCAGTGGACAGCTGAGTGTAGGACCTTAGAGAGTGAATTGTGGGGCAGTTATGATTAAAGGCATAAAGAGGAGAGAAACAGTTTCTAAAAAACCACATGGAGCTGAGCCTTGGTGGCACAGTGGTTGTGTGTGGGACTGCGGCCCACAGGGTTGATAGTTCAAATCCAGCAGCAGCTCTCCAAGAACAAGACTGGGCTTCCTACTCCCACCAGGGCAGTGATGGAAGAATGACAAAAGATAAATACAATTAACTTTATGATTTTGCTCTGGGGGACAAGACTATGGAAGACAGAAGATTTTTAAATTGCATTTCATATTTGCTAGATGTTACACTCAAAATATTTATCTGAAGGATACATAAGGTGAAATTTACCTTGAAAAAGGAGTTATTAATTATCCAGTTGCATAATGTAGAATATTTTCAATTTCATGTCTTCCAGGCAGTCACTCAATTCTTTCTTGAGATTGAGGTTTCAGAATACAAACAAGATCAAGAAATTGTGTTTTCTAAATTATGTTTGCTGACATAGTCATTAGCAAATTTAAAACACTCAAAAGTGACATTCTAAATCAATTTAATGTGCTTTTCTTGCTCAGGTGCATTTTCTTATCTTTCCTTGATCTGGAAATTCGAGTTTCATCTTATAATTTCTCTCATTTGGCAAGGTTATTCATTGGCATTTATGTATAACTTGACGAAAAGACTTTGATCTTTGGGGCCAAGAGGGCACAGTGACCTCACATGGCAATCAATCAATCAACAAACAAGTAAAAAAGAATAAGAACATCAGGTAACAAGCAGCACACCAACCAGTGTGAACAAGAGATTATGAATAAAATCCACGATCAGAGGAGGAGACTGTATTCAAATTTAAATTCTGAGCACCCTCTTTATATAAGGTTATGAATGATAGCAAAAGCCTGAAATTCATTAACAGAGCTCCCACATGGATTATGTCTCCATTGAATTTCTTGGGCCAAGAATGTAAATAGGCTTGGAATGCATTGGAAAGAGGATTGTTACAGATATCAAACCCAAACTCACTGTCATTGAGTCCATCAAGGTTCGTATGAACTTTCTGAGAGAGAGAAGAACTCTCACTCTAGGTTTCCTACACTGGTGCAGGAAGTCTCATCATTCTTCTACAGCTGAACTGTTGACATTACAGTAAGCAGCCCGGTGTGACTCACTATTTCACCAGGACTCCTTCACTACAGGCGAAAATACTTAAATTTTGACATTTGTTTTCTTAACATTTGTTTTCTCTTTTGATCCATTTTTAAACTTGTTCTGGTTTTAATTACTTTCTGTTAGCTTTTGGATTGAGTTTTTTTGTGTGTATTTCATTCTGTTATCAGGTTTTGTTTTGTTTATTTGTGTGATTTTTATTTATGAGAAATTCAGGACAAGTAAATCTTTAGAGACAGAACCTAGACTAATAGTTTCTTAGGGTTATGATGGAAGACTGGAGGAAAATGAGAATCTAATAGGGATATAAGAATAAAGAAAATAGTCCAAAATGGATTGTAGTGATGAATGCACAACTCTCTCTAACATAGTTAAATCATTGAATTTCATGATGTATGAATTATATGTCCATAAAGCTGCTTTTAAAAGAAAATAATAGAGAAACTAGATGAACTATGACTGTGACCATGGTGGTATGATTAGCTACATAATGATGGGTCATTTTTAGGAACATATTACTGCAAAAATCCAAAAGAGGACAAGGATCTGGAAGCCATGCAAAGATCTGGAAGAATAGTTACCCAGGTAGAGAGAAAATAGGCATAAAGTTTTAGAAGTGGAAATTTGTTTAATTTGTTCAAACAACAGAATATTAATATGGCTGGACAGTGACAGGAGTACAAGAGAAGATATCAGTTTGCTCTAACACAGTAGTTTTTAACCTTTCTAATGCCACGACCCATTAATGCAGTTCCTCATGTTGTAGTGTCCCCCCAACCATAAAATTATTTTCATTGCTACTTCATAATTGTAATTTTGCTACTGTTAAGAATCAGGTGACCAAAGGAGTTCTGGTGGTGCTGCTGGATAAGCACTGGACCACTAAGAGTAAAGAATCAGGTGACCCCTGTGACAGGGTCGTTCAACTCCCAAAGGGGCCGCAACCCAGAAGTTGAGAACTGCTACACACAACATTGAGGTAGAACAAGACTCTACACGTTAGCTTTTAGAAAGATTCTACCCTGATTCCACTTGATGTTTACTTTATGACACTTTTGAAATTCACTGTCAAGTTTTAATTTGTGTCAGTTCACTCAGAGCATAAATTTGAAGCAAACAGAACAGATTAGTCCCTATTAAGAACTGTTGACAATATTAAAGGCGGTGATAATTTATGTCTCCTAACTCAGCCACTTTTATCAGTTACTTCTGTCCTCTCTGACTAGTAATGTTCACTGACCTTGTTGAAATGCTATCACATGACTTTTTAAAGATCAAGCACATTAAGCAACAGTCATTTTTCTTCTGATTTTCACATTCAACGGAAAACCCACACCCACAACCCTTAAGTCATTCTGACACTGTACAACAGACTGGAACTGTCCCTTTGGATTTCTGGGACTATCAATCTTTACCCGCTCAGACAACCTCATCTTTATCTTCTAGCGCAGTTATTAGATTTGAACTTCCAACCTTGCAGTTTAATGGTTTATATGCTTACTTTAGCATAAAATGATAGACAATTATTCTAGTATTTATACATCAGCATTTACTCATCTTTATAATTCTAGTTATAGTTCATTTGAACATTTTTCTCTTCCATAAGCTTGAAATTGTTCTTTTAATTTTATATCTTTCTAATTACCATGCTATTCATAACTTTCAGAATTTAAAACAAAAATCAATATATCCTTTCAAGTGTAGTGTTGCTTTGTTCCAAGTTTCCTTAGTGTATGGTTGTTTTTCAACATGCATTTGAAAGAATAAAAAAACACTTTCAATAACTGAAAGAACAATGTAAAACACATTTAAGGAGTTTTAGTGATGGAAAATATTTCAGTTCATAGCTAGTTGTTTTTCCTCCTTTTAAAATTAATAAAAAATAAATTATGTAGATATATGCAATTTACTGTTTTAGTCTATTAATTAAGAACGTACTTTTCACTTTCATAGATGATAAAACTAAGAAATTTGGGGAGATTTATTTTTTAAAAAGCAAGACTTCCTGTGTCTTGCTCTACATTGTTTTTATTTTGAGTTGTATTTCTACAGATGTCATTGGCTGTAAGAATTGACCTTGGATAAAGTTGGGTGCCTTTCCCTTTTATATTCAGTGCTTTTAAAAATGGTCAATTGATTTGTTTATTTTTACCTTTTGTAATACCTTCTCAAACTGTTAATAGTTATTGTCTAGCTTACTTAAAGATGCATGTAGTAAATCCAGAGATTACAAATGTCTGTTCAAGGACAACTCCTACTTGACCTGTAATCTTATATAAATTTACCCTGGTTTTGAAACAATTGAACCAACTCCTAATGGAAACAAATTCATCACCATCACATTTACTTACTGCTTGTGCAGATTTTTTTTTTAATTTTTTTTGTTGGTTTTTTTTTTTTTTTTTGGGGGGGGGGGGCATCACTGCTCTCCGGTGGTGGGAGTAGGAGGCCCAGCCCCACTGCTGGAATTGAACCTCCGTCCCAGTGGGCTGCAGGCTTGTGCAGATTTTAAATCATTGAAAAGACATGGGGCTTTTCTTTTCTTTCTTTCTTTCTTTTTTTTTTGCACCACCGAAGAGCCAATGTACTATTCCAACTCACCTACAAAATAAGCTTAAAAACACAGGGAAGAACGTTATTTGTACTCAGGCTCTGGCTGCATGTCATTTTCCTGATTTTGTTTTGTAAGTTTCACACCCTTATTAAATTTGAGATAAAAATTTCTTCTTCACTTTATTTCCTAAGTCTTAGAGCTGGTTTCCTCATTTAGCAGTTTGTACATATGCCAGGTTCAGAAACCAACAATCACGGAAACCAACAATACTTAAGCTTGAGGACGAGAGCTTGTGGTTCTTACTCACTAGAGTTGTATTATTTTATTTCAAACTTATTAAATAAATTTAAATTTTCATCATTTGGGGGGCAACATAATTTCTAATTTTCATTACGTAGGCATTTCAAGCCAATTTTTAAATGTTATAAATCCAATTTATAAATCATATAAAATATGATTAATATTTGAAAACCCATCCATTTTTAATGGGTTTAATAGCCATTTAAAAAATCTATAACAATCTTTCTTGTGATATTTTAAAATTTCATGTGCTGAAAATATATAAAATTCCAAGACCCTGTTTCTCTTCTATGCGTGGACTATTTTCTCTGTTATTTACCTCTCCAACCAACAGCATCCCGTATTCTAGAGTAAACATATGTCTTATGCAAACATTTGAAATCAGAGGAGATCTTCCAAAGCATATCATATGAAATTGGATCAGAAAGGAAAACATTCAGGAAAGAAACAATGATGTTTTAAAAGAAAACATTTCTTATACCTTTCTAGTGATACATTCTTTGATAGTATTTAAGTTAACGGGATAGCTAAATGATTTAACTTCTTTTGCTTTAAAGGTAGAGTGACTTTTAACATGCTGTAAACTTCTTTAAAATTTTCTTGCTCACAAAGCATACATTTACTATGAAGCATCTCTATCAAATAATAGAAGGAGAATGGTTTATGGTGAAATCATTAAGTGATGCTGATAGAAGAGAATATCATTTTCTTCATATACAAGTACTTCCTAACTTATGACAGGTTCTAGCTTGACTATCGTAAGTCAAATTTGGCAATAGTTGAATACTTCTCTCTCTCTCATTTTCATTATCATTGCTTTCTATATTCAGGGCCTTTACAAGCCAATCATCATTCACCTTTAGAGGTAGGGAATATTGCATTTAAACTTACCTACATACAGTTTTAAACTCACTGATATATTTTAATACACACATTTTAAAACATATACAGGTCATACAGGTGTGTCTTGGAGCTCTCCTCCAGGTTAACATCTGCTCTGGTAGATATTGATTAGTTAGGTGGTTGCTAAATCAATGGTAAAGTAGGATGGTCCTCTATTTGAACTTTATATGAACTCCACTGTTGTATATGATTTACTATTCATAAATCAATGTTGTCAATCAATGAAATAAATGAAGATGACAGAACTGCTAAACCATCAAATTGTTCAAGTGTTTTCAGGATAACTTCTCCCTATCTTTCTCCTTCAGCCAAGAAGTAACCATACACATCAGAATTATTAATAATTATCAGTAGTTATTTCAATTCCAGGTGGATGCCTACTTGCTGCCTTTTCAGAGATGTTTAAGGTCTTGTGCCACTTAATAACAAAGAAAAGCAGTAAGAAGATCATCATTACTGGATAACTTTATCAAGCATTTGGAAGAAGAGTTAAACATTGTGTCAGGAGAAGCTAAAGAGAAATGTCAAACACCTACTATCACACGGAGCCATTTAATATAAGGCATTCTTACCTGGACTCTTAGCCTTTCACTTTTCTCCCTATCTTCTCTATCCAGTGTCTATACTGCCATCTTAATGACCCTTCTTAAACATACAGGTAAATCATCAAAGATTTCCCATTGCCTCATGTATAAAGTCCAAAGTCCTTTATCTGTCATATACTCCCTTTCATGAGATGCACCCTATGTCCCTGCACACCTCCTGTGCTCTATATATCTTCATCACCTAGAGATGATGTTCAATATGTCTATCCACTAGATTTAGGCCCAGATAACACAATGGACGATGGTTTGGGCTGCTTGACAAAATGGCAGCAGTCCAAACCCCCCAGTCACTCCATAGGAAGAAGATAAAGCAGCATACTCCTGTACAGATTGATAGCCTTGGGAACTCAACAGGGCAGTTCTCCTTGGTCCAGTGTCTGCTTTGTCCAGCGGAGTTGCTATGCCTTGGAATCTACTCAGTGGTAGTAAGTGGGTATCCCTTGGCTTGTAAATGAGAAAAAGTACATAACAGTCTTAGCACTAACCAATATTTATTGAGCCATTGGCAACTTGCCTGTGCTAAGCTCTGGATTTGATACTTATGTACATTTTCTGATTTAATCTTCATTCAACTCCATAAAGTACATCTAATCTCCATTCAATTATTAAGAAATGGACTTTTGAGAGGTCAGCCAATATACCCAATGTCACACCTGGAGAGGAAAATGGAGTTGTGCTTTTATCTGTTCAACTCCAGAACTGTTTTCAAAGACTTTGCCATATGAATTGTCACATTGCCTGGTGTACAAGTCAATTTGAGTAAATACCCCCTTTTAAGAAATCCTTTGCTATAAAACTTACAGTAGTGAGAAAATGGTGTTTGTTTTCCCCCCTGCTTCTCTTTCCCACCCAGGTTAACTGGCCTTTCACTCTTTCATCTTCCCATACCCAGATAGATAACAATAGATAACAATATGTAGATTGTTCTGTAGATAACAATATGTAACAAACTGTAGATAACAATATGTTTCTAAATCAAATCCTCTGAGCTTGTGTTAGGCTGTTTGACTAGAGAAACAAATCCAGGGGTGTGTAAGAAAGAGCTTTACATCAAGAATTATGTATCCAGAAAACATGCCAGCCCAGTCCAACTCAAGTCTACAAGTCTGGTATTAGGCCACAAGTCCCTGTTCAGATTCATATAGCTACACACAATGATGCAGAATTTAAGAAGACCACTGGTAGTCAGGTGCAGAGTTATGTGGCCCCCATGGTGGTGGACACATGGCAGCAATCGGGGTCATCCAGCAGGAAGCTGAAGTCAGAGAGATTCCCAGGGCTCACTTTCTGAGAAGGCCATGACCATAATGAGGCACCATCAGGCTGTGAAATGATTGACAGGTTCAATGCCTCCCCCCCACTTTTATATATCTTCAAATTGACATGAGATTTTGTTACTATCGTAGATCTCTTGACATACCGTTAAGCACAGATACCACATCTCCATTGTCACCCTCAGAAATTAGCATTAGGTCAAGTACTCAGACTATTGAACAATGGAAGGGATGAGAGAGACTCTGTAGGACTCTCCCTTCCTCCCTCCCCTGAATCCCTGCTTGTGTTTAACATTTCAAGACAATGACCCTTTAAGTATCTCTGGATAAGTTTTTTTTTTCTTTTTTTGGAGGGCATCACTGCCCTCTGGTGGTGGAAGTAGCAGACCCAGCCTTGCTGCTGGATTTGAACCTCCAACCTAGTGGGCTGCAGTCCCGCGCACAACCACTACGCCACCAGGACTCAGCCCTCTGGATAAGTTTTTATGAAAGAGTAAAGTCCAGTTTAGGATGGTAATAGGGGGTGACAAGAAGACAAAAATTCCTTTTTTGCCTTGCCTTTTAGCCCTCTGGAACACTGAGAGGTTTCCTTGCCAGATGAAAAAGAAACATGGTAAAAGGTAAATTAGGTGACTCTGCTGAGGACACTAAAGATTATTTTCTTCCTGTTTACAAATGGTGAAATAAAATTAAAATTAACTTATGAAGGAAAATACTAGCTGTGTCTCATACTCAGGCTGCAAAGACTCACATTACACCACTGGGCATATTTCTTTCCATTTCCCTCCTAGTTCATTTCATGATGTTTTGCAAGCACAGCTGTGCATACATTAAGTAGGAGCAACGTAAATGAGGAAGTGCTCCTTGAATTTTAGTATCTAAAAATTTAGCACAGATCAAGTGAATGCCATGTGGTCATTGAGGGAGCTGGTGAAGGGAATAAAGAAAGAAAGCTGGGACCTTTTGACTGATGGCTCAGGGTTCTAACTTTTGTCATGATCTCCAAAAAACTGTGCTTTGTTTTGTTCTTTAGAAAAGGTCAATTATGGCACGGCTGACAAAGCAAATCATTGTGATTGCCAGTGTCCATAGCCACTCTCCTACGTTTTAAAGCAATGTTTTGAAACTTATATGCTGTGGCAGGTATGCCATATTATGCCAAGGATACTAGCATAGAAAGTATTTCGTCCTATGTAAATTCATCCCTTCACAGTTTGCATTCTCCCTCAAAATATAAAGAGTCCACATGGATCAGCACAAAGTATTTTATAAATTCCAGAATCCATCAAGTGATTATTATTATTTTGCCTAAATCTGAGGCAAGCATGTTTTTTTTTAAGTTTTTTCCCCTTTTTTTGGGGGGGGGCATCACTGCCCTCTGGTGGGAGTAGGAGACCCAGTCTTGCTCCTGGAGAGCTGCTGCTGGTTTTGAACCGCCAACCCCATAGGCCGCACGCAGGCCCACACACAACCACTACACCAGCGGGGCTCAGCCCGGGGCAAGCATGGTTTTTAAACC
This sequence comes from Nesogale talazaci, assembly GCA_004026705.1. NCBI lineage: Eukaryota > Metazoa > Chordata > Mammalia > Afrosoricida > Tenrecidae > Nesogale > Nesogale talazaci. Next base: position 17,048 of record PVJH01010704.1, on the reverse strand, counting down.
AAGCAGTCCCCAGATCACACGTCTTATTTTAGGGCAACTTGATCCTGTGCTTTAAGATTCTGTATGATATGATCCTCCGTCCTTGATAACATTTTAAGAACTTTAAGACCCAAAGCATATTTGATACTCTGGGAACAACAAATAATAATGTGCAATGTGGTAATGGTCAATGTGATTCGAGTTTCTTATATCTATAAATTATCATTTAATATCTAAGAGAGCTTGTTCCTTGAATTTTTTTTTGTTCTTCCTTGAATTTATGGATGAGCTACCAAATCACATGCATTCCACAGCCTTTTTCTTTTCTTTGTCTAAGGAAATCATTGCTGAGCTTTCTCTGCAGAAATAAAAGGCAAATATAAGGAGGTTTAAAAAAACTCCTGGAAAATTCCTTTTTTTTTTTTGGTGGGGGGGGAGGCATCAAAAATTCCATTATCTTACAACTTCATTTTCCCTCCATAAACTTTTTTTTTAACAACCTGTTTTCAAGTCCTCAGGCTTATCAATCATGCAATAGTAGACAAATCAGGCTTATCAATCATGCAATTGTAGACAAATCTTGGGATTTTTTAAATTTTCATTTATTCATTTACAACATGAAGATAATGTTACTCTCCAGCCCCATGAGGTTATTGCAAAGATTAGTGACCCATGTCTAAATACGGGCTTAAATTATACAATCCTGGAACTGAAAAGGACCTTCATCATATGCAAACTTACCTCACCCCTTTTCAGCTGAGACATGAAGCATCGGAATTATAATTGCTGTGTCCAAGATCACATAGCCAGTGAGTCATAGATTTATGGCTAGAAGCCTAGCCTTTTATATTGGAGCACATTTTTTCCCCTTCACTTCATAGGCACAACAATTGCTACACGCCTGTATGTGATATAATGGCTACTATTACTGACTGATCTAAGAGGAGGTAGGTTGTTTTCACATAGCATTATGAAACTGATACGAAAAGAAGGCACAAGGAAGAATATTTACTTGAGCAATTATATCATGCTTAATACAGATTAAAAACAAGGAGGAAAGAGCCCTTTTAATTAGTCAATGTGTATTGCTTAGTTAAAATAGTCCCTAAGCATGGTTTTAAAGTGCTAGTCTTTGTCGAAGCACACTCCTAGTATCCCTTGTATCCTAGTATCATGCAAAAAATCTCGCCGTTCTCTGGCTGATTTTGACTAGCAGTGTCTATTCTGCATAGAGCAGAACTGCTCCTGTGAACTTCTGAGACTGTAACTCTGTACAGGGGGGGGGGGAGCCTCTTCTTCCTTCCCAGGGTCACCTGTTGGTTTCACACACAAGCTTCCCAATGCATAACTCCTGACACCAACTGTGCGCTTCCAAGATTCAGCGGCTGTGAACTCTGAGCACCATGTCCCTGCCGTAAGTTGTGTGACCACTTGTGCTGTCTGGGGCACTGATTAGATGAGATGTCCAAGCAAGGCTCTGTACTCACCAATGACTCTTCAAGGCTTTCCAATCTCAGAGGTCAACTGGATTTACAAGTCCCTCTGACAAAATGTAAACAGCCTCCTAAAAGGATCATCACAGGCCATCAATGACAATTTAATTCTCCGTTTCTCTCTGAATCATATAAGGTTTGATTGGTGGAAAAAGAAAGGGTAGCCATGACCTTTGAGCACTTCCAAAATGCAAGGTGTTGCTAGGAGTTGAGGGGAAGATTAAAAAGAGTTAATGAGGCTGAGCTCTGGTGGCGTAGTGGTTGTGTGTGGGACTGTGGCCCACAGGGCTGGCGGTTCAAATCCAGCAGCAGCTCTCCAGGAGCAAGGCTGGGCCTCCTACTCCCACCAGGTCAGTGATGCCACAAAAAAAAAATAGGTAATGAATGTCAAGAGGCAGGAAACCTGTCTGAAAAAGAGAGAGAGAGGGGTTGGTGAGCTATTTCAAACACCACCTTTGGTGACTTTGCAGTTTTGCTGGTGGCTGTGAAACTGCCCATTAAAACCAAGATGCACCACACCCTTATTTCCCTGCTCTCGACTGGACTTGATTTGCAATACTGTAAGTCATAGGTGCTAGGAAAAAGGACATTGAGCAGGGGATGGAATGAATCAGGAGCGAGCCGAAACCCAGGTCCAAGTCCTGCTCTTGCACTGTATCCATGAATATTGGCATTTGTCTGTGGGAATAGAACGCTGACTACAGGCACTTGAATTGATGAAGGTTCATTTTTCTCATGGAGAAAGAAGCCCCCACGTGGTCAACCACAACCACAGTATGGGTTTAGGGTGTCCAGACCATCACATCCATGTTCTGGACAGAAAGAAGATGATGACAAGGCAGAAGTGGCACCTCTATTAAGAAGCAAAACCTTTCCCAGAAACCATTCATGAACCTCAGTCTGTCTCCGTTTCCAGAACGCTGTTACTGAGTGAGAAGGAGTGACAAAGTCAGCTTTTACACCATCAATATGATCATGCCAATCAATATGATCAAGAGTCCTGCTCACAAAGAAGAAGAGAAGAATGGATATTCAGTCATAGCAGTCTTGCAACAATCACTACTAGACTTTAGAGATGTTATTTGCTCCATTTTTATATCATTTTTTTAGTATATGAAATGACTGCAATGAATATTCTACATTATGTCGTGTCATACTCCCTGCTCCTCCTCAAGCTTTGATTTGGGGAGAAAATAAATGAGAAAATGGCGAGTTAAATGCCCTCCATAAATAGAAGATCATTCTATCAACAGGTGTAGAAGGGTAGGTGGTACATACTGAAAGAAGACCCACACATGACAGTTCACCTCTCTGGTCATCGGAAAGAGTGAAATGCCTCAAAACAAAACCAGGGATAAGGGGATTGAGGTTGAATTTCCAAAGCAAATCAAATGATCCTCCCCTGATAGCTTGTTCGCTTCAAGATTGAAAGAAGACCCGGCTTCCCTGTTGCTGCTGTGCTTGTCCAGTGCCATCAAGTCCGGTCCAAGCCTCGGTGACCCTGTGCACAGCAGAATGAAGTGCTGCCTGGTTGTGCTCCAGCCTCTGCTTGAAGCCATTGTTGCAACCCCTGCAGCCTTATCTAGACAGAATTCTACACTGAGCTGTATTTTCCAATACAATAAAATATTTAACCTACTGATTTCAAAAGAGAGCCTTTCGGGCTGAGCCCTGGTGGTGTAGTGGTTATGCGCAGGACTGCGGCCCACTGGGATGGAGGTTCAATTCCAGCAGTGGGGCTGGGCCTCCTACTCCCACCACCGGAGAGCAGTGATGCCCACCCCCCCCCCAAAAAAAAAAAACAACAAAAAAAGAGAGAGCCTTTCTAGGTAATGACAACTAGGATTAAAGTGTCCTAGGGTAGCTAGCTAATGTATTGAAGCCATTGATACAGTAACTTTTCCTCAGAGATCCACATTCAGCAATAGCCAAATTGTTTATCAGAAACAACAAACTGATACTCCGCATCAACAGTACAAACTTACTCAACTAATCTACCTCTAAGAGCTGCAATAAGAATCAGTGTAGTGAAGCATTTGTGTACATCAAAGACTGATACCTAGACTTATGCTTTTGTTTTCTTCTACACCTAGTGAATACTAGGTTGCTTTATTAAATAGTAATCAGATGACCATCCTGTAAACATGTAGTAAGTTTTTATTAGAGTCTTTTAGTATTTATGCATTTAATTCATTTGATAAATATTTACTGAACAGTAACTATGTGCCAGTAAGAGCTAGGTCATATCATAAAAGATCTGAATCTGCTTACTAAGTAAGCTTTTTTTTAAATTAACTTCTTAATTTTTATATATGTGAAATCAAACAATATGTATCCTCTGATCGACTTCTTTTCAGTTGTCCCCAGGTGCTCAAAGACAGAGACAAGATTTTCATGTTTCTTCATGAGCCAAATGGAAAATACTAAAAAAGCTTAGATACTAATAAGAACACACAAGTATTCAAACATTCCATTTCAGTGAGTATGATTTTTAACACAAAGTTATTCTAAGGTACAAGTTACCGCGTGATTTAATCATCAGTGAACCATATTCCTTAAGTAAAACTTCAGTTCACAGTTCTGGTTAAATTTTTATGTCTGTTATTTATTTTATCTTACATACTGCTATTCAATGCAAAGCAATTAGCGACATATATATAATTTGGAAACTATCAGAGACACTGGTAATATATCCATTTATATCCTAGGCAAGAAGACAAAAAATATGACTCTATACTGATTGACAAAATGCTGTATGTTCCCTCTAACCTCAATGTAATTTGAGAAGACATTTAGTTACCCTGGAGATTTAGATCTAGTAAATAGCAAGAATTATGAAATATACAACATGATGCAATTACACCTACCCTTGAGATTTTAATGAAGGGTTGTAGAGTTCATATTTAATGCAAAATCAGAGATTACCTTCAAATGATTTCAGATTGTGCATTCCCAGTTTTTCAGTGTCATTAATGGCTGGACTGATTGATTTCATAAGATATTTTATTTTGTTAATCTTTATATTATGAATTGTAGAGATTTAATTTTGCCAAAAATCTGGATAATTTTTAAGATATCATTTTGTTGGTTTCTGGGTGATCTTCATAAACTCTCCTATTTCTGTTTTACATTTGGTTTTTTATCAGTAATTTCAGGCTAAATACAATGAAATGTCTGACAATAAAGTTTTCAGGTGAGATTTGATAATATTGTCATTGGCTAATGCTGTATTGGCACTCAGATCATGCACAGACAAATTACAACAAAATTCCAAGTTAGTTCTGACTCATAGTGACCCAACTGGACAGAGAAGATTAGCTCTCAAGGGCTTTGTCACTGTACATCTTTATAGAATGGCTTGCCTCATTTTTCTCCTCAGAAAGGGCTGGTGTGTTCAAACTGCTGACCTAACAGTTAGCAGCCCAGATGGAACCTAGTAGGTCACCAGGGCTACAAATAGAGCTGAAGTACTTACATTATTCAATGCACCTGTTAGAGTCAGGTCTCAGCATGATTATCGCCCCCAGTATCTTTAGTTGATGGAAAGTATTTCCGTTTTCCTTCTCTGACAGGTTCCTGCCATACACAGATTCTAGCATGTACAGGTTTTAGCGACTCTCTGAGGGAACTCTGGTCGTGAAGTGGGCTACCCTACCCACTGGGCTGCTACTCACAAGATCAGTGGTTCAAACCCACCAGCTGCTTCTCTGGAGAAATAGGAGTTTGTATACTCCAATAAAGACTGAAAATCTCAGAAGCACAAAAGGCGTTCTCCTCCTCTGTCCTGTAGGGTTTCTGTGAGTAGAAATAGATTTGATGACAGTGAGTTTTGAGCTTACCAACTGTTTACATAAGGAAGAGTGTGCTACTTAAATGACAAATACATTTTAAAATTTCAGTTTATTCTTGTTACAACTATATGCAGTAGAATATATATCAATTCAACAATTTCTACATGTATAATTCGAAGACATTGAGTACAGTGGCAAACACTGTAGAGGCCATATCTGACCTCCTTTGACTTCCCCAAGGCAGGGGTCTGATACCTCCATACCATCCTTCTTTACCTATTCTGATAACCACCCATTCCCTCCATGCCACTCTATAGGCTAAGTGTGATAATCTGTTGCAGTGACTACATAAAAATAATGGACAATAATCACAAATAAGGGAGTTCGTCAGAGGGTTTAAGTGGTTACCAAAAGTCAGGATGGAAAAATTGTAAGAGTACAGTCATTTGTCCACAAAAACACCTCTCTTCAGTTAGAAACAAGATCTCTCTCTCTCTCTCTCTCTCGCTCTCGCTCTCGCTCTCGCTCTCTCTCTCTTATCTATCTATCTATCTATCTATCTATCTATCTATCTATCTATCTATCTATCTCTGTCTCTCTCTCTCTCTCTCTCTCTCTCTCTCTCTCTCTCTCTCTCTCTACACCACCCGTCTTGGGAATGCAGTGGTTGGCCTCAGCCTCCCTGGACCAGAAGCCCACCTGTCACTCTATCTCACAATCCCATAGTCCCAGTATAGTGCCTCTTGCTCTAACCAATAACCTCCATGCCTCTATTTCTGGTGCTTCTGGTCTTGGCCTTTACCACTTCAGACAGAAACTTGGAACCTGTTTTTCTGATGGTTCTGGAAGTCTATAATGAATTTCTAGTTATTTTTACTTGTATTACTTGAATTTCAAGTTATCATTACTTGTATAATTACGATGGTACCATACGGATACCAAAAAACAAAGAAACTCAGAATTGCACTGATTGGAGCAGAACTTTTTTACTATGCATTCTTCCCACTAGGAGAGCATTGAACAACTCACTCTGAGTTAGTGCACCCAGTGGCATCGCCTAGGAAGATTTTTTCTGGACACAGTGAATTTTTCATAAAAGTAGTTTCACTCAAACCTCATATTTTGTGATGGCCAATTTAAGAGAATAGTGTGTGCCTAAGAAATTTTGTTTCCTGCTCCACAGCAATGCCCCAGAAAGCGTTGTGATGTTGGACACAGCCTACAAGGATAGCTGTGTGGGAAACACTGAAGTGTATGAGTGGCTTTCTCATTTCAAAAAAGGTGAAATGTTGTGTTAGTCCAGGTAAACTGGAGGAACAAATTTATTGACATGCATATGGATATAAGGAAAGGGTTTATATACAAAAGCAATAGAACACTGAGAAAGCATCCCAACCCAGTCCAGTTCAAAGTCATAAGTCCGATATTTGCCCATATATATGATACCAGTCTATAAACTTTCCTTCCAACTCACGAAGTCACATGTCAGTGGGTGCAGAATCCCAGCACCAGCTCTCCTCGCTTCCAGGGCTCAGGGTCCATCAATAGCATCCAGCGGTGGTAGAGGCAACTCAGCGCTGGCCGGGGTCTCCACATGGCCTCTCCAGTTTCAGAGGTCTGGCTCCATCAGGGCAAAGCTGTGTGACTTCTCTTCTGGCTCCTCAGATGCTGCCATCTTGTCTTGTCTGTGATTAATCATCTGTGAGACTAACTCCCAACAACTGGGGAGATAGCTTCTCAACTCCACCAGGGAAATATCGTGAGATTTCCCAGACATTTCAGGAAAAAGTCATGCCCACAGGGAGACCTCATTGGCTACTCAATGGCTATCTCCAGATTAACAGGCTAGACTCCACCCCTCCATCTCAATCATGAAATTAACATAAGCACATGACCGCCACAAATGTTGATTGATGACAAAGCTTATTCTAGGTGTCTGTGTCAACTTTCTGATTGGATAAAAATGTCGACTCGGATTGCATGTGGAGTTTGTTCCACCAGCTCAGACTGTTGATCAAGCTTTCTGTTTAGAAGTTCTGAAATGATTGCATAACAGTGTGCAGCAAAAAAGGGCCTGGTAAATAGCAGACAGAGAGTGATTTTGCTACCAAGACAATACATCTGCTCACACAGGCATTTCGTGGACCACTTTGGGCCATGCCTCTCTTGGCCTTGCGCCTAATGCACCTGCCCTCCCTATGTGCCACTCCCTTTTGTTTCCATGAATGAAGAGAGACATGAAAGGACAATAATTTGAGGACAGAGAAGAGACAAAGAAAAAAAAACCAAGGGAGGTGCTTTCAGTCATCAAAACAGATGAGTTTGAAAAATGCTTTTAAGAATGGAAGTGCAGATTTGACAAATGTACTAAGGGTAATGGAGACTACTTTGAGGGCAATTTTATAAAAATTACTTAAATACATAGCTTTGAAAAATAAGTTCTGTTTTTTGGGGGGTACCCCCTCATATAATAAAATGACTTTTCTGTTACTGTATGATTATTTGACAAATAAGTCTTCAAAATAACTGATCCACAAAAGATGCCCTTCCATGTTTTGTATTGATCCCAGTGCTGTTTGTCAATTCTACCCTCTCCTATTACTCACCAGAGATGTAAGAAACTACTTCTCTAAAACAAAGATAGTTATAGTCTCACAAATCCAGCTCATAAGGAAAAGAAGGAAGTGCAAAGTGTAGACTAATGTTCGGCTCTGTGCCTAATTTATTTTGGGCCCTGATCATGTGGGCCAGCACTGAGTTGTTATCAAAGCTGACTCCAAGTTACTTTCTGCTGATGGGATGCATTATAAGGAAAAGAATGATTTGCACGCCATGACTTCAACTGATAATTATAGGTCTCATGTCCATATAAATTGCATCTATATTTATACAGTCAGTCATAAAAAGTTCAAAATGTCATGCGTGCTTCTGGATTTTACTAGTTTCCTTTCCTAGCACCTGTGCCATGTATTAGCATCTTAGATTTCCACAGCATCAACTTTTTTTTTTTTCAATCATTTTATTAGGGGCTCATACATCGTTTTTCACAATATATAAATAAGCATACTCGTCAAGCACCCTCACATGTCCACTTCTATTATTGTTCTCCAATCGTCCACCTTTTTCCCTTTAGCCCCTAGTATGGGCTTATCCATTCCTTCCCCTCTTCCCCTGGTCTCTCCTCCCCTCCAACCCTCAATA